>MU758198.1:119685-147209 GCA_026770625.1 Nicotiana glauca
GGGGGGGGGAGGGGGGAGGGGTTTGGGGACACTCGATAGTTTTGGTAGTAAACTGACAATGATTGTATAGTTTAAAAAGGTTTGAGGGTATTAACTCAAGAACTAAAACTGTTCAAGAGTAGATAGGTGATTTTTTTCAAAACTAGGATATTCGAGGATTATAATCTTGAGATTAAAACTAGATATATAATCTGGATAATCTCATCTTCTATATATATATATATGTTGGTATAAAAATCCAATTCTACTAATAACTCAAACTAAATATGGAGTAAATTTAACACCAAAATGTATATTGGGACTTCAGATACTATTTTATACTTATCCCTAAACATTAGTGATTTTTGTCATTTTTTAAGGAAAATTATCAGTTATGTCCATTTATAGGTAGCTCATTACAAAAATTGGTCAATTGATAAAATATTACTAACATTAGCCAAATTAGCCAATTAACTATTTGTAGCAAAAAAATATTAAATTTTTGCTTTCTTTTGAGTGGGTGTAATTAGAATAGATTGGGCACAACTTAAGGAACTTGAATCTCAGTTTTGGGATGATTTGGTGAAGTTTTGAGGTGGTTTGAATTGAAAATTCGGGAAAACTAAACATGAAAAAAATGATATGTGTATCACACTGTGTATCACATATGTATCATATTTGTATCTATTGTGTATCACATGTATATCCATGTATACCATGTGTGATACATGTGTCGCAGAAGACTTTTTTGAACTCGATTTAATTACGAATTTTGATACAAAACCAGTCCAAATCACCTCCAATCTTCCTCAAATTTTGTATATTGACTTATCTATATGTTTTCAATGAATTTCAACTATACCCATTGAAAAAGTTCCTTTTTTGTTTAGATTTTTGGAATATTGTATATATTTTTGTATTTCATCACCTTATTTGCTACCTCATCCATAAAATTTTATTTCCGTCTTGTATCTAGTGTTGCTAATCATGCTTAAAAATATAGAAGATGATTTTTGCATGTAATTCTTTGAGAGAAAGAACCCTATTTTTTGGTTTTTCAATTTTTATTGGCTAGTTTTGGTAAATCTATGATTAATGGCTATAAGTTGGTAAGTTGAGATTTATTTGGGACATTTGTGTAAGTTTCCCTTTTTTTAACACAATTAACAAAGGCACAGGCCCACGAAGGACCGAATGGTCAATAACAAGATGAAGAACTTTGAAGCCCAAGGGAACTTCACAATAAACCCCAAAAAATTATATTGAAAGAGGAAGTATATAGGGCGACATACACCAATAGTTACTTTTAAGTCTGTTATTTAAAATATATTTATAATTTATAATATATTTAAATATTAGTCAATTTACCCAAACTTCAGAGCTAGTTAGCCCCCCTTTGGCTATAGATTTTGCCAGTTTTTTTCCAAGAAATATTTGGCAAAACCTGTTTGTTTATAAATTTATCCATATCTTAGTAGATTTTGAAAATAAAATTTTTAAATCCCAAAACTAGCCCTACACATGTTTTTGGCCCAAAATATTACCGTCGAATTTTTAATAATTTTAAAAATTACCTCAAACTTTTGTATTATATAAAAAATCCACCATTTATAATGACCCAACTAATCCACCAAGTAGTTCTTTTTTGGACTAATGGATCTTGTAATATAATTACAATTTGATAAATTGTAGTGGTTAGTAATTGTGTTATTAGCAGGTAACATTAAAATATTAAATTATATTTTAGGATATTGTAATATGTAGTTCATTATAAAAATGATAATTTTATGCCAAACTTATCTATGTTCAAGACTATTGGTTGTGATAATGATAATGAATGACATCAATGAAGATTCTACATATACATGATTAGCAAATTTTTTGGTATTGTTGGGTATTTATGATAGTTTTTAGAACTTATGGGTATAAATTATATTTTATTATTTTAAAGTAAAATATGTTTTGAAAAATTATGTCCAAATATATTTTCATCATCAAACCAAATTTTACCCGAATTAAGTTTTTTAAAATAAATTTAGTAATCTATGGCGAAACGCTAGCTAAGTATCCTAAATTTTTGAGGTGGTAATGAAATTCAGGACTTAGTGTCCTAAAATTTTAAGATGCTAATTTGAAATCCAGGAGTAAATGTTTAATTTCTGAACTGCTAATTTGAAATTCAGAACTAAGTGTTCCGAATTTTTGGACTACTAATTTAAAATTCGGAACATAAGATTCAAATTTTTGGATACAATTTTCGAACTTTGTGACACGATATCCTGAAATTTGAACCTTGAGGTTTAAACTTCTAGACGTTGTGTCCTAAAATTGAAGTGAATTGGCTAATCTTTGAATGCATAATAAATTGTGTATTATTTTAAATAACAAGTTCAAAAGTGGCTACATGATGTTATTTCTGCAAGTTATATAAAAGTTCTAAAAAAACATATTTCTAAATATATATTAAAACTAGTTATAAATGGTTACAAATATTTTCTCAGTTTTGGTTCGATTTCGTCCGATACTTTTCGTTTAACATGAAACCAAATCAAATACTGTTAACAATTTTTAAAGTTTAATACTTATTAAACCAAAGTAAAATAAAAAATAAAGGAAACTTACACAAATGTCCCAAATAAATTTCAACTTATCAAACTCTAGCCATTAGCCATAGACTTACCAAAACTAGCCAACAAAAATTGAAAAACCAAATAATAGGGTTCTTTTCATCAAAGAATCACATGCAAAAATCACCTTCCATATTTTTAAGCGTGATTAACAACATTAAGTACAAGACGGAAAGGAAATTTCATGGACGGGGTAGCAAATAAGGTGATGAAATATAAAAATCTATACAATATTCAAAAAATCTAAACAAAAAAAGAACTTTTTCAATGGGTATAGTTTAAATTCATTGAAAATATAAAGATAAGTCAGTATACAAAATTTGAGGAAGATTGGAAGTGATTTGGACTGGTTTTGTATCAAAATTAGTAATTAAATCGAGTTCAAAAAAGTCTTCTGCGACACATGTACCAAATATGTATCACACATATACCAAATACACAGTGTGATACACATATTTTTTTTTTCATGTTCAGCTTTTACTTTGTATTTTTAATTCAAACCACCTCAAAACTCCACCAAATCATCCCAAAACTAAGATTCAAATTCCTTAAGTTGTGCCCAATCTATTCTAATAACACCCAATCAAAACAAAGCAAAAATTTGATATTTTTTTGCTACAAATAGCTAATTGGCTAATATTAACAATATTTTATCAATTAACCAATTTTTATAACGAGCTACTTATAAATGAACATAACTGATAATTTACCAAAATAAATTATTTATCTAATCAGTTTATTTTGATTTTCGATTAGGTCCAGGTTGTCTATAATAACCTCAGCTAAAAAAGAAAAAAGAATGTATCCCAACCGTCGGAGGGTACAATGCCCAAACCAAAAAGTACGATACTGTCAAATTTCAATTCAAATCTCAATTCAAATCACCCCTTGAATCTTCTGATAATAAGTGATATATAAACGGTAAACCAAAAAAGGAAAAAGAAGGAAAAAGAAATTAGAACCATTACTCCAATTTCACCTTCTTCTACAATTCATTGATCAGGATCTGAAATTGTGATCCGAAGGAAAGCACAAAAATTTCAGAGGAGTGAGAGAGAGAAGTGAAATGGCGGCGATGGCGAGGGTAAGCTCTGGCCTCGCGTATCCGGAGCGATTCTATGTAGCGGCAGCCTATGCTGGTTTTGATGGATGTCCCGATTCCTCTACTAAAGGTGTCAGCTCCAAGTTCTCCAACGACGGTGCTCTTCTACTTTATGCCCTCTATCGACAGGTCTTCACATTTTCTGTCGGTTTCATTTGCCTCTTCTGTTCTACACGGAATTTCATTTGTGTACTTCGAGTTCTTTCAATGGCTTGATCTAGTGCTGCATTATCTGAATTACAGTGTCTTAGCTTTATTATTAACTTTATGAAGCGTTTAATTGTGATAATTTAATTGGAAAGCCTGTTTTGCAAACTGTTTTGGTTCAAATTCTCGTAGATCTAGAGGGTTCATGTCGGAATCACATCGAATTATATGCATTGACTATAAAATTCAAGGCGTGTTGTATGTAATTTTTCGTTGTGTTGTTTATACGTTATATACTTATTCTTGGATTTTATGAAAGCTCTGGCTCTCTGTGTAAGGTTTTTTGTTTTTATTTTCTACTTGGTTCAGGCAACTGTAGGACCTTGTAAGATTCCTAAGCCTAGAAGTTGGAGTCCAGTAGAACAAAGCAAATGGACGAGGTTTGTTTCAATCAACTCTATGATTGGCATATTACCTGAACTTGATCTTGTTATCTATGTTGTTTACTAGTTACCTTTTCCTTTACTTGTTAATGCAACGGATATGCACAGATGCTTGTTGTTATTTATGTTTTTGTAAAACCTATAGTTTAATGTTTTAATTAAACCCGAGAAGACGTGTATGCAAACTGACTGCTAATCAATTCATTATTACTATTAGCATTCATTTGGTTCACATACTAGTTTGTTGGGATTATAATGCTGATATTATTTATGTGGTGATTAATAATGAATAGTTTGTTATGTGGTGATTAATAGGAAAGGGATTATTGTTATACAAGAATTACTTATTAGGACAGTTTTATCTTTAAATATTCTAATCTGAGCATCGCTAATACACGTATTCTTATTCAGCATTCTATCCTGCATAAAATTATTCATAGGTTCCTACATAACTTAATGTGGTTATTATTTGATACCGCCAACCAAACGCTGCAATGAATAACACATCGATTATATTTCCTTGTGCAAGCAACAAAATGTTGTATTATTCTATGCTGGGTTTTATATTTCTCCCGCTACAGTAGCTAGTTAGCTGGCAGTTTATTGGAGATGTTTCCAATATGGAGTGATAATTTTGATTGGTTGGTCTCTCATTCTCCCATTCTCTCCTCCTCTTCTTTCTATTTTACATATGGCCTTAGAGGCCTGTGCAGATTAGTTCTTTCCTACCGTACTAGTATGAAGTATTCCATATACTGTAATGAGGCTTGAATATGTGTACTAAGAGGTTTCGTATTTGTGAAGAGGGAATGGTCTTGGAAACATGGCTTCCACAGAGGCAATGCGTCTTTTTGTGAAAATATTGGAGGTTGTGGAGAGCTAATCAATTTTATCCACTCTTGATAATTTGGGAGTATGAATTAAACTCTTCAATCGTTATGGTAGGAAGAAGATCCAGGATGGTGTTCACGGGCCTCAAATTTTGTTTCAGAACCTGCAGTTCAGGTGGCAAAGAATGTGAGTGTGTATTAGTTTATATGATTCTTTGTTCTTGCTTCTTCAACTGCATCCATTTTCTCATTGTTTCCTCCTTCAAAATTTTTTTTTCCTGATTAGTAAACTTATTTTATTGACTGTACCCAGGAGGTAGAGAATAGGTACAGAATTTTTCTTTTTATTTGATGTCCCTATTCCTCTTTGGTTCAGAATGATACAATAGCTGAGCCGGTTACCGAAAATGGAATTGTTCTTCCTGAGACAAAAACTATTCCTGCTGAACATGGGAACCTGTCAGAAACTCAGGATAAAGATGTTGTATCAGAAGGCTTTGGTACAGTTGGTGTGTATGACCAATGGGTTGCACCTCCTATATCTGGTCCACGGCCAAAAGCTCGATACGAGGTTTCAGTTCTGCATTTCCTTCTTTTTATTTTTTAAATTTTCGTTTTCTCAAATAGTTTCAATCTACTTTCACAGCATGGAGCAGCCGTTATTGATGATAAGATGTATATATTTGGAGGGAATCACAATGGACGTTACCTTAGTGATCTCCAGGTGGGTGATCTGCATAAGATGGTCTTTGATATTTCTAGAAGATCATCAATGATTTCTTAATTATTAGTTCATGAATGAGCAGATCTTTTATACTCTGGCTACCCTTTATTGGTGGTTGTGCTCGACAGCTAGTTATTAGGCTTATAGCCTGTTTGGCCAAGCTTATTTTTGGCCAAAAGTCCTTTTTTTTTTTTCCAAAAGCACTTTTGGCCAAAAATTGAGGTGTTTGGCCAAGCTTCTGGAAGGAAAAAAATTGCTTTTGAGGAGAAGCAGAAGCAGTTTTGGAGAAGTAGAAAAAAGTAGCTTATCTCCAAAAGCATTTTTTTGATAAGCACTTTTGAGAAAAAATACTCTTAGAAGCAGTTTTTTAAAGCTTGGCAAAACACTAATTGCTGCTCAGAAGTGCTTTTCAAACTAATTAGCCAAAAAAAAAACTGCTTCTCCCCAAAAGTACTTTTTAGAAAAGCAATTTTGAAAAAAAACACTTCTCAAAATAAGCTGATTTTTGCAGCTTGGCCAAACGGGCTATAATACAAACATCTCATTCTTTTCTCTGATTTTGTTGTTACCCTTTACTTAAAAGAAAAAAGAAATCCCTTAGAAAGTTGTAACTATTCTTCTTTGGTATCTTGGTGTTCAATGTGTCTGATAAGGAGTGAGGGTCATTGCAGGCTTTGGACTTGAGAAGTTGGACATGGTCTAAAGTAGAGGTTAAAACAGCTGGCGAAGCTTCTCAAGTGCAAGTAGCTCCCTTTGCTGGCCACTCCCTGGTAGTACAGATATTGGTTTAATACTGTGGTAGTGACACCCCTTTATGCTCTATTTGCACAAGGATTGAACTCTCATTTGAGTTTGAAATCCCTCTTAGCTCATTCAGTTGCTCTCTCTCTCTCTCTCTGGGGTGCGTGCATGTATTCCTTTTTTTCTTTTTCAATTTGAGTTTTTTTTTTGGCTGTATTTTATAGATACCATGGGAAGGAAATAAGCTCATTTCTGTTGGTGGACATACAAAAGATCCTTCTGAAACTATGCAAGGTTTGTTCATATTGTTAGGCTTGATTCCATTTACTTTGAATTCGTAGAAGAGGTAAGAGATTTAGTAGAGTGTTGTCAAAGGCAGAATGTGCGAGAAAGCACCCTAGGTCAAGCACTATTAAAGTGTGCTTTAGTAAAGAAAGGTGCAATGAAGGAAAAAGTAAAATATTATATACTGTGTTGTTGGTGTTTGTTTGTTGTTAATGCTAGAAAAGATATAATCAGAAAAGACAATTACATGAACAAAGTAATCCAAAAAAATAGTGCAAAATCTTGTGCTGCATTGTTCTGCTCTGTTAAAATGTATTTTGCCTCTGTCCAATCCATGCACGCGGTGCACGGGGCGTCGCGGGGTGCGCCGTGGGTGTGTAAAAATCGCGAAAGTGTTCTATTTCGGACTAAAAAGGGCATAATTTTCAAAAGCCCTGCACACACATCTTAAAAGGAGAAGCTGCCATTATTGAAGGGGACATACCTGATTTTTAGAGAGAAAGGAGGAGAAGACTATCTCGGAGAAGGAAATCAAAGAGGAACAACATCTTGGAGCAAGGATTGAAAGAGTTTTTCTAAGCTTTCTCTTTGTATTTACTTATATTATGTTTAAGACTTATATTGTTGATATTTGTATAAATATGAGTAGCTAAAAACCCAAATATTTTAGGGTCATGAGTGTTAGATGATTATGTTGTTTGAAGTTTAGATTGAAGATTTTGAATTTATCGTTATGGGTTGTTTATTTGATTCTGCTATTAATTATTTTACTGCGTAGCTAATAGTGAAATACTATTTATGAATCTTGAGTTAAACTTGAAAAAGGAAATTCTTGATTGAATATAGAATCAAATAGAACAAGATCTTGATCCTGGGCATCGGGTGAAAGATTCGCGATTAAGATAGAAATATATTTAATTGCCTAGTTTGGTTGAAAAATAGGAATTGTAAATGCATTTTTGTTAATATTAATGCAATAGACATATAGGTATTAATTTAACTTGAATAGACGCATAAGAATTCGACAGATTCTTATGTGTATTATTAATCTTATAATCACTAACCCAGATAATTCAATAAATCAATCTTAAGCTAAGAGCGTAGCATGATCTCTAGCAAACCCATGACCCTGGAATATCTTTTATATTAATTGTTAAAAAGAAATTGCATAAGCGCCATAGTAAACTTTGTGTTGTATTATTGTTTGATTTTAAGTTAAATTGTAAATTGGTTATTTATGTATTTTGTGATAAATTAGCTTGAATTGATTATTGTTTGAGTTTACATCAGTTGATAAGTTGATCATAGGAACGATACTGTACTTATTACTATATTACTTGTCGATCACGTACACTTGCGTGAGTGTTTTGGTCACAACAAGTTTTTGGCGCCGAGTTATCGGGGAATTAGAAAGTAGCTACTTGACTGAACATTAATTTTCAGTTTACTTTGTTTGCGTTGCACAGGCTCTTCTCTTGAATGCGAAGGAGTAGAAGCACAAGCAATCTCATTCCTCTTGATCCTGAAATTGAAAAAACACTTCATAGAGCGAGGAAAGAGTTGGAAGTTAGATACAAAACAGAAAGAGAGTTGGACATTTTAGTTCAACCACAACCAACAGTGATGGCAGGTAATGAAGGGCGTCCGGTGATAGAAGCTGCAAGGCCAAATCTTGCTAATATGACTCAGGCTATTGTGAAGCCTGATATGGTACAACTGATTCAGTCCACATGGCAATATGTAGGTCTATCTCATGAAGACCCGCCGAGGCACATTCAGAATTTTTGAAAATCACGGATACTTACAACTATCCAAATGTTTCCAAGGACTATGTCAGGCTGAACTTATTTCCTTTTTCATTGTTGGGGGAAGCTAAAGAATGGTTGCAGAAGGAGCCTGCTAATTCAATCCATATTTGGGATGATTTAGCAAATAATTTTTAATCAAGTTTTTTCCCACTAAAAAGACAAAGTCTTTGCGGAGCCAGATTCTTGGGTTTCAACAACGGGATGGTGAGACTCTTCGCCAAGCTTGGGAAAGATACAAGAAACTACTCCGAGACTGTCCACATCATTATCAGACTGATGAAGTATTGGGCCATACTTTTGTTGATGGATTAGATGAGACTTCAAAGATGAATCTTGATTCAGGTTGTGGAGGTAGTTGCATGGCTAGACCATATAGTGAAATACAACTTCTGCTAAATAACTTTACTGCTAATGATCATAATTGGCAAGGTGAGGGAGAAGCAAGGAGAGTAATGAAATAGAAAGCAGCTGGGGTACTTTAACTTGATGAATTTTCAGCCATGAGAGCAGATATAGCAAAATTGGCAAATCAAATGAATAGAATGACAATAAACCAGACACAACAAATGCAACATGTTCAACAAATGTCGATTTGTTGTGAAATGTGTGGTGACAATCACACGAGTGACATGTGCACCACAAATTCTGAATCTGTTTATTATGTGGGGAAACAAAGCAGAGGTCCGATGAACCAACATGCACAATATGAGAGCACTTACAATGCAAATTTGAGGAGTCGTCCTAATTTCTCTTGGGGTGGAAATCAATCAAATCAGAATCAATATAGACCCCAAGGAAATTTTAATCAACCTCAAAGACCACCCCAGCAAGTATAAGAAAGTAAAAATGATTTGTTGAAGAAATTATTGCATGACAATCAACAACTCATAACTGACTTCAAAAATCTTGAAAGGCAAATGGGACAGCTGGCTGCAAATCAAAATACTAGGCCTGCAGGTGCTCTTCCAAGTGATACAGAGAAAAATCTGCAACTGAGTGCAATTACACTCAGAACTAGAAAGGAATTAGAAAAAGTTCCAAAGAAGAAAAAAGACAAGCATATAACTGAGGGTGAATTAATTCCCAAAGCAGCACAGTAAGCAAAGAAAGATGATACAATTTTAGAGCCCATTAATGTTCCAAGGCCACCACTACCTTTTCCACAAAGATTGCAGAAAAAGAATGATGATCGCATGTTCAACAAATTTCTCACTATGTTGAGTTAGATTCAATTGAATATTCCGTTGGTAGATGCGATTCGTGAAATTCCAAAGTATGCCAATTACCTAAAAGACATTGTGGCTAACAAGAGGAGATTGACTGAATTTGAAACAGTTGCACTTGCTAAGGAGTGCACTTCAAATGTCCAAAATAAGCTTCCTCAAAAGCTTAAGGATCCTGGCAGCTTTGCAATCCCTATGAGAATAGGTAATATTGATGTAGGCCATGCACTTTGTGATTTGGGAGCAAGCATAAATTTGATGCCTTTGTCTTTGTTTAAGCAATTGGGTTTGGGAGATCCAAAACGCACCACTGTGATGTTGCAACTAACAGACAGGTATAGCTTACCCGGAAGGAGTAATTGAAAATGTGCTGCTGAAAATTGAAAAATTTATTTTCCCAGTTGATTTCATTATCATGGATTTTGAAGCCGATGAAAAAGTCCCTATTATATTGGGAAGACCTCTCTTAGCTACAGGCGATGCTATAATTAAAGTAAGAGAAGGAAAAATGATCATGAGAGTTGACAATGAGGAAGCTGTTTTAATTTATACAAAGCAATTCAACTTCCTCGCCATTATGAAGAGTTGTCTATGATATCTGTCATGGAGATGGATGAGCAGCTTATTGCCCCAAGCGTATATTTGAAGGATTCTTTAGAAAAAACAATTGTGTTGTTTGATAGTGTCACGACCCCAGTTCACCCTCCGTGAACATGCTTGACGACACCTAATCCCTACGACTAGGTAAGCCTAATAATGCGAAAAAATAATAAACTTGTGGAAAATAAATAATTAAAATTGAATAACTAGAAGGAAACTGTATATAAGTGCCGCTCGGCATATACAACTTAACATCATGGAAATCTAATATAACATCCCAAAACTCGGAGACTCACGGGAACCATAGGCTAATAGAAAAGTAATACACTGCTTTAACTCCAGAATGTCTAAACAATTCTAAGAAAGGAAAACTATCTACTAAAGTTGGAATAAGATAGAGACTCCTTGTCTGCGGACGCGGCAGAAGTACCTCGAAATCTCAGCTAGATCTCTCTACCTCGAGGGAGATACACCTGGGTGGAGGTACCTGGATTTACACATGAAAAACATGCGCAAAAGGGGCATGAGTACACCACAACAGTACTCAGTAAGTGTCAAGCCTAACCTCGGTCGTGTAGTGACTAGGAAGGTCAGAGCCCTACTGAGATAAAATATAATAAATGATAGGATAAGGAAAACAATATAGATAAAGTCTACAGTGAGGATCTAAACAGGATAAATAAGGAAAGTTGTAATAGAAAGCAGAAACAAAACAATATAAGGAATACTGCTCACAACAGGAATAATAACCGGGGATCTCTTGGTATCCCTAGGATCTCTTGGTATCCTCATCATATACATGAAGGATCTATTGGTATCCTCAATACTTATATATACATGTGCCAGGGATCTCTTGGTATCCCGCACCCTCAGTCCAGAATATATCACGTGCAGGGGATCTCCTGGGATGCCATCCTGTAGTCCTAAATTTAAAACACACAATAACAGCTCAAACATCAGGATAAGTGCTAAACTCAGAACAAGTAATAGTAAATTCTAGCCCAACATGCTTCACGTAGTACAAACAAGACAGTTTAAGCAAATAGGCAAGTAAGTCAACTAAGCTTGCTTCTCTAAACTAACACAGGTTAAACTTGCAATTAGAATAAACAGGTAAGCAAGAAAACTCAATTTAAATACTTCAAGTAAAAATAAATTTTCAACAATTAGCTCAAGTACGTGCTCGTCACCTCACGTACGATGCATTCAAATATCAAATATCATGTCCTAAGGGGAAAGGTCCCCCATACAAGGTTACACAAGCCACTTACCTCGAATCGGCTAAAAAATTAACTAGAAACCACGCCTTTGCCATGAGTATCCAACTCCAAATGGCCCAAATCTATTCAATTCAATTATATATTGCAAATAACATCTCAAGCAACTGATTCTACTATTTAATTCAAAGCTAAGGCGCGAAATTATGTAAAATGACCAAAATGCCCCTTAGGCCAACGTCTCGAAATCAGATAAATTTTATATTTTTAGAACCTTCGTACTCTCACGAGTCTAACCATATAAAAACCTCTCAAATCGGAGGTCAAACACCCACTCAAAACCCAATAGTTTGGTCTATGAAGTTTTACCCATTTTTCATTCAAAAATCTGAAATTAAGGAGGAATTCATGATTAGATTTGTTGGTTTTAAGCGTAAGGGAGCAGTGAATTGTTACCCAGTCGTTGCCCTCGAAAATCCCTCGAAATGTCTCCCAAATTCTAGCTCCCAAGCTTGTGTTTTGATAAAAATGGCTAACCCTCAGTTTTGAATTGTTTATAACTGCCCAGGACCGTTATGCATCACGAACATGGAAGTAAGCTCGCGTTCTCGAAGAAGAAAAATAGAAGTTGCGAAAAATGCCCTTCGCGATCGCAAGAGGCAGAATGCAAACGCGAAGGCCTGGGCTCACGAAGCTACATGAACGCGACAAATGGAACACGAACACGATGAAATAAATGGGCTCAGCCCTTAGAGCCAAATAGAACTACGCGAACGCGATGCCTTGGCTGCGAACGTGAAGGAGAAAGATGCCAAGTTTCACGAATGCGGGAGTACTGGTCGCGAACGCGAAAGGATAACTGGTCCTGCCCCCAAGATTACACTACGCGAACGCGTGGGGGAGGACGCGAACCCGAAGAAGAAAAAGGTCAAAGCTACGCGAATGCGAAAGTTGCGTCGCGAACGCGAAGAAGGAATTGGACCTGCAACTGTCGAAGGATTTTCTGCAACTTTTCACAACTCCAAAATGCTCCGTTGAGCATCCGAAACACACCCGAGGCCCCCGGAACCTCAACCAAACCTATAGACATATCCCATAACGTCATTCAAACTTGTACCAATCCTCAAACCACCTAAAACAACGCCGGAAACTCGAATTAATCAAGGATTTGATCCTAAGAACTTCAAATTTTATCAAAATACACTTTCGATAGAAAACCTAACCAAAATACATCCGAATGACCTGAAATTTTGCACACACGTCCCAAATGACATGACAGAGCTACTGCAACTTTCGGAATTCCATTCCAACCCTCGGATCAAAAACTCACTATCGGACCGGAAACATCAAAATTCAAACTTCGGCATTTCAAGCCTAAATTAGCTACGGACTTTCAAAATACATTTCGAACATGCTCCCAACCTCGAAATCACTAACGAAGCTAATGGAATCATCGAATTTCCATTCCGAAGCCGTCTTCACACTGTTCCGACTACGAACAACTTTCCAACACTTAAGCTCTCATTTAGGGACTAAGTGTCCCAAAACTCTCCCAAACCCAACACTGAACGTCCCAGCAAACCAAAATAGCAGAAATGAACTTAGGGGAAACAGTTAGTAGGGGATCGTGGATAAATTCTAGAAACGACCAGTCGGGTCATTACATCCTCCCACACTTAAAATTCATTCGTCCTCGAACGAGCATAGAGAAGATACCTGAAGTAGTGAAAAGATGATGGTATCAGCTGCGCATATCCCGCTCGGTCTCCTAAGTCGCCTCCTCGACCAGCTCACCCCGCTATTAAACCTTTACCGATGCAATGTTCTTTGACCTGAGCTTTCTAACCTGCCTGCCCAATATTGCCAGTGGCTCCTCAATGTAGGATAGATCCTTGTCCAACTGGACTGAACTAAAATCCAACACGTGCGACGGATCCCCGTGATACCTCCGGAACATCGAAACATGAAATATCGGATGAACCCCGGCCTAACTCGGAGGTAAGGCAAGCTCATAAGCAACCTACCCAAATCGCCTCAAAATCTCAAAAGGGCCAATAAACCTCGGACTCAACTTCCCTTTCTTCCCAAACATCATGACGCCTTTCATAGGCAAAACCCGAAGCAGAACCTGCTCACCAACCATATAGGAAACATCACGAACCTTTCCGGTCCGTGTAACTCTTATGTTTGGACTGGACTGTACAGAGTCTATCCTAAATCACCTTAACCTTCTCCAACGCATCCTGAACCAACTCTGTACCCAATATTCTAGCCTCACCCTCGAACCAACCCACCGGAGATGTGCACCTCTTACCATATAAAGCCTCATAAGGTACCATCTAAATGCTGGATTGATAACTATATTGTAAGCAAACTCTTCCAATGGCAAGAACTGATCCCAAGACCCTCCAAACTCAATCACTCATGCACGGAGCATATCCTCAAGAATCTGAATTGTGCGCTCGGACTGTCCGTCCGTCTGGGGGTGAAATGATGTGCTCAACTCCAACCGAGTACCCAACTCCTACTGAACGACTCTCCCAAACCATGATGTGAACTGAGTATCCCTGTCTGAGATGATAGAAACTGGAATACCGTGCAAACGAAAAATCTCCCTGATGTAAATCTCTGCTAACCGCTCCGATGAATAAGTAGTAAACATAGGAATGAAGTGCGCAGACTTGGTCGTCCGATCTACAATCACCCAAGTGGTATTGAATTTCTTCGCAGTCTGAGGGAGTCCAACTACAAAATCCATGGTGATCCTCTCCCATTTCCACTCCGGAATCTCTATCTGCTGAAGCAACCCACCCGGTCTCTAGTGCTCATACTTCACCTGCTGACAATTGAGGCACCGAGCTACAAATCCCACTATGTCTTTCTTCATCAGCCTCCACCAATAGTGCTGTCTCAAATCCTGATACATCTTCGCGGCACCCGGATGGATGGAATACCGCGAACTATGAGCCTCCGCCAATATCAAGTCCCGAATACCATCAACATTGGGTACACATACCAGACCCTACATCCTCAATACCCCATCCTCACCGATAGTCATATCCCTGGCATCGCCATGCTGAACCTTGTCCTTGAGGATAAGTAAATGAGGGTCATCATACTGCCGCTCCCTGATACGATCGAATAATGAAGACAGAGAAAACACGCAGGCTAGAACCCGACTGGGCTCCGTAAGATCCAATCTCACAAACTGGTTGGCTAAGGCATGAACATCTATCGCCATAGGCCTCTCTGATGCTGGTAGATATGCCAAACTCCCCAAACTCCTTGCCGCGCGACTCAAGACATCGACCACCGCATTGGCCTTGCCCGGGTGATACAAAATAGTAATATCATAATCTTTTAGCAACTTTAACCACCTCCTCTGGTGCAAATTCAGATCCTTTTGCTTGAACAAGTGTTGTAAGTTCCGATGATCCATATAAATCTCACAAGGCACACCGTGCAAATAATGACGGCAAATCATCAAGGCATTAACAATAGCAGCTAACTCAAGATCATAGACAGGATAATTCTTCTCATGTTCCTTCAACTGCCTGGACGCGTAGGCAATCACCCTACCGTCCTGCATTGAAATCGCTCCAAGGCCAATACTCGAGGCATTAAAATAGACAGTATATGAACCTGAACCTGTAGGCAATATCAGAACTGGGGCTGTAGTCAAAGCTGTCTTGAGCTTCTGAAAGCTCGCCTCACACTCTTCCGTCCTCCGGAACGGAGCACCCTTCTGGGTCAGTCTAGTCATAGGTGCTGCAATAGTATAAAACCCCTCAACAAATCAACGGGAATAACCCGCCAAGCCAAGGAAACTACGAATCTCTGTAGCTGAGGATGGTTTAGGCCAACTCTGCACTGCCTCTACCTTTTTTGGATACACCCGTATACCCTCGCTTGACACCACGTGACCCAAGAAGGCCATAGAATCCAACCAGAACTCACATTTTGAAAACTTGGCATACAATTTTTTTCCCTCAAAGCCTGAAGCACTGTCCTCAGGTGCTGCTCATGATCTTTATGACTTCGGGAGTAAACAAGAATATCATCTATGAAAATAATGACGAACGAGTCGAGATATGGCCTGAACACACTGTTCATCAAATGCATAAATGCTGCTGGGGCATTGGTCAACCCAAATGACATAACTAGAAACTTGTAATGACCATACCGAGTCCTGAAGGTAGTCTTCGGGATATTCGGCTCCCCAATCTTCAACTGATGGTAACCTGAGTGCAAATCAATCTTAGAAAACACTTGCGCCCCTGAAGCTGGTCAAATAGATCATCAATACGAGGCAAAGGATAACGGTTCTTCACTTTAACCTTGTTCAACTGACAATAATCGATGCACATACGCATAGAACCATTATTTTTCTTCACAAACAAGACAGGAGCACCCCATGGTGAAACACTGGGTCAAATAAAACCCTTATCAAGCAATTCCTGTAACTGATCCTTCAAATCCTTCAACTAAGGAGGAGCCATACGATACGGAGGAATGGAGATGGGTTGAGTGCCCGATAACAAATCAATACCAAAATCAATGTCTCTATCAGGCGGTATGCCTGGAAGATCAGTTAGAAACACATCGGGATAATCCCGTACCACTGGGACTAAATCAACAGAAGGGGTATCAATACTAACATCTCTCACATAAGCTAAATATGCGTCACACCCCTTCTCAGCCATATGCTAAGCTTTAAGGAAAGAGATAACTCTACTGGGAGTGTAATCTAAGGTACCACTCCACTCAACACGCAGCACACCTGGCATAGCCAGCGTCACGGTCTTGGTGTGACAATCAAGAATAGAATAATGGGGCGACAACCAGTCCATGCCCAAGATAATGTCAAAATCAACCATATTGAGTAACAATAAATCTGCTCCTTGTCTCAAAACTACGGATAATAACCAAACACGACCGATAAACACGGTCCACAATAATAGAATCTCCCATAGGAGTAGAAACATAAACAAGAAAACTCAAAGAATCTCGGGCTACACCCAAATGCGGAGCAAAATAAGAAGACACATAAGAGTAAGTGGAGCCTAGATCGAATAGAATCGATGCATCTCTGTGACAAACTAGTATAATACATGTGATAATAGAATCGGAGGCAACAACCATGTTACGAGCAAGAATGGCATAATATCTGGCCTGGCCTCCCCCTCGAGGGCGACCTCTACCTCCCCATCGAAGGCGACCTCTACCTCCCCAACCTCCGCCCCTAGCTAGCTGGGTAGATGGGATAGCAGCTGGAGCTGTGATCATGGTTTGAGAACTCTGCTGAGCACGCTGTGGTTGAGAAGCCTGTGGAGGTGCACTCCTCCCAAGTCTAGGGACGCATGGCACGCAGAGTTTGAGCATTTGCGCCAGGGTCATAACACGTGTCCTCACCATCTGTGAGAGAATAAAAGATAGAAGTTTAGAATTGATGTCAAAATATCGCACGACAAGGAAATCAAATGAAGTGAAGATTTTTCCTAAACAGTTACACAGCCTCTCGTAGATAAGTATAGAAGTCTCCATAGCGATCAACGAGACTCTATTAAACTGGCATGTGTTTCGTGACTCCTATGAACCTAGAGCTCTGATACCAACTTGTCACGAGCCCAGTTTGCCCTCCGTGAACATGTCGTCATGGCACCTAGTCCCTACAACTAGTTAAGCCTAATAAAGCAAAAACATAATAAACTTGCAAAAAATAAATAATTAAACTTGAATAACTAGAAGGAAACTGTATATAAGTGCCGCTCGGCATATACAACTCAACATCACGAAAATCTAATACAACATCCCAAAACCCAGAAACTCATGGAAATACAAGATACTAGAAAAGTAATACACTGCTCTAACTCCAGAATGTCTAAGCAACTGTAAGAAAGGAAAACTATCTACTAAAGTTGGAATAAGATAGAGACTCATGGTCTGCGGACGCGACAGAAGTACCTCGAAGTCTCAGCTAGATCTCTTCGCCTCGAGGGTGATACGCCTGGGTGGAGGTACCTGGATCTGCACATGAAAAACATGCGCAAAAGGGGCATGAGTACACCACAGTGGTACTCAGTAAGTGCCAAGCTTAACCTCGGTCGGGTAGTGACGAGGAAGGTCAGGGCCCTACTAAGATAAAACATAATAAATGATAGGATAAGGAAAACAGTATAGATAAATTCTACAGTGAGGATTTAAACAAGATAAATAAGGAAAGCCGTATAGAAAGCAGAAACAAAAAAATATAAGGAATACTGCTCATAACAGGAATAATAACTGGGGATCTCCTAGTATACCGAGTCTTGGTATCCTCATCATATACATGAGGGATCTCTTGGTATCCTCATCATATACATGAGGGATCTCTTGGTATCCTCAATACTTATATATACATGTGCCAGGGATCTCTTGGGATCCTGCACCCTCAGTCCAGAACATATCATGTGCAGGGGATCTCCCGGGATGCCGTCCCGTAGTCCAAAATTTAAAACACACAGTATCAGCTCAAACATCAGGATAAGTGCTAAACTCAGAACAAGTAATAGTAAATTCTAGCCTAACATGCTTCACGTAAAACAAACAAGACAGTTTAAGCAAATAGGCAAGTAAGTCAACTAAGCATGCTTCTCTAAACTAACACAGGTTAAACTTGCAATTAGAATAAACAGGTAAGCAAGAAAACTCAATTTAAATACTTCAAGTAAAAATGGATTTCAACAATTAGCTCAAGTACGCGTTTGTCACCTCACGTACGAGGCATTCAAATATTAAATATCATGTCCTAAGGGGAAAGGTCCCCCAAACAAGGTTACACAAGCCACTTACCCCGAACTGGCTCAAAAATCAACTAGAAACCACGCCTTTGCCACGAGTATCCGACTCCAAATGGACCAAATCTATTCAATTCAATTATATATCGTAAATAACATCGCAAGCAACTGATTCTACTATTTAATCCAAAGCTAAGGTGCAAAATTAGGTAAAATAACCAAAATGCCCCTCAGGACAACTTCTCGAAATCGGATAAATTTTACATTTTCAGAACCCTCGTACTCTCACGAGTCTAACCATATAAAAATCTCTCAAATCGTAGGTCAAACATCCACTCAAAATCCAATAGTTTGGTCTATGAAGTATTACCCATTTTTTATTCAAAAGTTCAAAATTAAGGAGGAATTCATGATTAGATTAGTGGGTTTTAAGCATGAGAGAGTAGAGAATTGTTACCCAGTCGTTGCCCTCGAAAATCACTCGAAATGTCTCCCAAATCCGAGCTCCCAAGCTTGTGTTTTGATAAAAATGGCTAACCCTCGATTTTGAATTGTTTATAACTGCCCAGGCCCGTTATGCATCGCAAACACGAAAGTAAGCTCGCGTTCGGGAAGAAGAAAAATAGAAGCTGCCAAAAATGCCATTCGTGATCGCGAGAAGCAAAACGTGAATGCGAAGCTTGGGCTCACGAAGCTACGCGAACACGACAAATGGAGCGCAAACACGATGAAATAAATGGGCTCAGCCCTCAGAGCCAAATAGAACTACGCGAACGCGATGCCTTGGCTGCGAATGCGAAGGAGAAAGATGCCAAGTTTCGTGAATGTGGGAGGACTGGTCACGAACTCCAAAGGATAACTGGTCCTGCCCCCAAGATTACACTACGCGAACGTGTGGGCGAGGATGTAAACGTGAGGAAGAAGAAGGTCAGAGCTACGCAAACGCGAGAGGAGCGTCGCGAATGCGAAGAATGAATTGGACCTGCAACTGCTGAAGGATTTTCTGCAACTTTTCACAACTCCAAAATGCTCCTTTGAGCATCCGAAACACACTCGATGCCCCCGGGACTTCAACCAAACCTACATACATATCCATAAAATCATTCAAACTTGTATCAATCCTTAAACCACCTAAAACAACGTCGAAAACTCGAATTAATCAAGGATTTGAGCCTAAGAACTTCAAATTTTATCAAAATACGCTTTCGATAAAAAATCTAGCCAAAACACGTCCGAATGACCTGAAATTTTCGCACACATGTCCCAAATGACATGACGGAGCTACTGTAACTTCCAGAATTCCATTCTGACCCTTAGATCAAAAACTCACTATCGGATCAGAAACTTTAAAATTCAAACTTCGGTATTTCAAGCCTAAATTAGCTACGGACTTCCAAAATACATTTCGAACACGCTCCCAACCCGAAATCACCTAACAGAGCTAACAAAATCGTCAGATTTCCATTCTGAGGCCGTCTTCACACTGTTCCGACTACAGGTAACTTTCCAATACTTAAGCTCTCATTTAGGGACTAAGTGTCCCAAAACTCTTCGAAACCCAACACCGAACGTCCTAGCAAACCAAAATAGTAGAAATAAACTTAGGGGAAGCAGTTAATAGGGGATCGGGGCATAAATTCTAAAAATGAACGACCGGGTCGTTACAGATAGTTTGCAGATTAATGATGAGGTTGAAGAGATGAAGCATATTTTGAATGCATCATGTGAATATCTGAAAGGATTAAATCCCTTTGAACTATTGACAGGCCAAATGGTCCTCCTCCGAAGCCATCAATTGAAGAAGCTCCAAAATTGGAACTAAACCCTTTACCTTCTCACCTTCATTATGCTTATTTGGGTAGTTCTGATACTTTACCTGTTATCATTTCTTCTGACTTGTCTGAATTACAGGAGGAAAAATTATTGAGAGTACTACGTGAGCATAAAAGAGCAATTGGATGGACAATGTCTGACATAAGAGGTATTAGTGTAACTTTTTGCATGCATAAAATTCTCATGGAGGAAGGACACAATCTGAGCATAGAACAACAATGCCGCCTAAATCCCAACATGAAAAAGGTAGGAACAAAAGAAGTGATTAAACGGCTTGATGCAGGTATTGTATTTCCAATCTCTGATAGCAAATGGGTAAGTCTAGTCCAATATGTTCCAAAGAAAGGGGGATTGACTGTAGTAAAAAAAATGAAAACAATGATCTCATTCCTATGCGAACTGTTACTGGGTGGAGAATTTGCATAGATTATAGAAAATTGAATAATGCCACCCGAAAAGACCATTTTTCCTTCCCTTTATTGACCAAATGCTTGATAGATTAGATGGACAGGAATATTACTGTTTCTTGGATGGCTACTCGGGATATAATCAGATTGTTATAGCCCTAGAGGACCAAGAGAAGACCACATTTACATGTCCATATGGGACATATACATTTAAAAGAATGTCATTTGGTCTTTGTAATACACCTGCGACTTTTCAAAGGTGTATTATGGTTATTTTTACTGATATGGTTGAAACATTTGTGGAAGTGTTTATGGGTGATTTTTCTGTATTTGGATGTTCTTTTGATGAATGTCTAATGAATCTGGATAAGGTACTTTCTAGGTGTGAAGAAACAAATTTGGTACTGAATTGGAAAATTTGCCATTTCATGGTAAGAGAGGGTATTGTCTTAGGGCACAAAGTGTCCAAGAATGGATTACCGGTAGATAAAGCAAAGGTGGAAGCAATTGAAACATTACCCCCACTGAGATCAGTTAGAGACATTAGAAGTTTGTTGGGCCATGCAGGTTTTTATCGTCTTTTCATTAAAGATTTTTCAAAAATTTTATCTCCTTTGTACAGGCTTCTTGAGAAAGATACATCCTTCAAGTTCGATGATGCTTGTCTGAAAGCATTTGATGAGCTGAAAAGAAGATTATTTACTACACCAATTATCATTGCTCCGGATTGGATACTTCCATTTGAGTTGATGTGTGATGCGAGTGACATAGCCATTGGAGCTGTTTTGGGGCAGCAGAAGGAGAAAATATTTTACTCCATTCATTATGCGAGCAGAACTCTCAATCCAGCCTAAATGAATTACACTGTTACTGAAAAAGAGTTACTTGCAGTAGTATGGGCATTTGATAAGTTCAGGTCCTATCTAGTGGGGACCAAAGTCATAGTCTACACAGATCATCTATCAAGTATTTATTTGCAAAGAAAGATGCCAAGCCAAGGTTAATCCGATGGGTTCTTCTTTTGCAGGAATTTAATTTAGAGATTCGAGATCGAAAATGGACAGAGAACTAGGTTGCAGATCATTTGTCCAGGTTCGAAAAACGAGGCCATGTCATTGAAGGAGAATCTATCAAAGAAACATTTCCTAATGAACAGTTACTAGCCATCATTTCGGATGAACCCTAAGGTACATTGATTATGTAAATTTCATTGCAAGTGCGGTGACTCCATTAGAATTCACTGCTGATCATAGAAGAAGATTTTTACATGATGTGAGATTTTATATGTGGGATGAGCCTTTTCTATACAAGCAATATGCAGATCAACTGGTAAGAAGATGTGTCCCTGAGGAGGAGATGAATGCAATATTGCATGACTGTCATGCTTGTCTTTATGGAGGTCACCATGGTGGAGACAAAACAACACAAAAGGTCTTACAATAAGATTTTTACTGGCCAAAATTGTTTAAAGATGCATATGCTTTTGTTAAAAATTGTGAAAGGTGTCAAAGAACAGGTACAATCACAAAGAGGAACGAGATGACGTTGCAAAATATTTTGGCAGTAGAGCTTTTTGATGTGTGGGGAATTGATTTCATGTGGACATTTCCATACTCTATTGGTTATAGATACATTTTGGTTGCAAACAATTATGTGTTTAAATGGGTTTAGTCCATTGCTCTTCCTACTAATGATGCAAAGGTAGTGGTAAGTTTTGTAAAGAAGCACATTTTCACACGCTTTGGAACTTCAAGGGTGTTGATAAGTGATGGAGGAACACACTTTTATAACAAATTGCTAAAAAATATTTTGTCCAAATATGGGGTAAGACATAAGGTTGCTGTTGCATATCACCCTCAAACGAGTGGTCAAGTTAATGTGTCCAACAGAGTGGTAAAACAGATTTTGGATAAAACGGTGAGTGCATATAGGAAGGATTGGTCTGCCAAATTAGAATATGCATTGTGGGCATACCGAACTGCATACAAGACTTCAATAGGTACTTATCCGTACAGGTTAATTTATAGGAAGGCATGTCATTTGCATGTTGAGCTAGAACACAAAGCTTATTGGGAAATCAAAAAGCTAAATATGGATATGGACTTAGCCGGTGAAAAAAGAATGCTACAACTCAATGAACTTGATGATTTTAGGTTGCATGCTTATGAAAATTCCAAGTTATATAAAGAAAGACCAAAAGGTGGCATGACAAGCACATCCAACATCGTGAGTTTGAGCCGGGTCAAGAAGTTCTCTTGTTTAATTCAAGGATGAAACTTTTTCCGGGAAAGCTTAAGTCTCGTTGGGCAGGTCCTTTTGTTGTGGTAAGTGTGACTCCTCATGGAACAGTTGAATTGCAGACATAAATTCAAGTGGTACATTCTTGGTGAAGGGGAAGAAAGTAAAACACTATTGGGGGTGGTGATATTAAACGTCACAAGACCTCGGTAGATTTGGTTGATGTGTGATGAAGTGTTGAGTCATGCCGCAACGTTAAATTAGGCACTTGTTGGGAGGCTACCCAATGATTAACATCACTAATTTGTTTTTTGTGGTTTAGAAATATTAGATTTTATATGTTATAATGTTTAGTCAGGTGCAAGCATGGATTTGGCATGAAATCAGTGTAGAATGAAGTAGGGGTATAAATTGTGAGTTAAAAATCGAAAAATAGGCTAACTCTGTGAAAAATTGGCCTACCATGTCACGTGGGGCGTTGTGCCACACACCGTGCCAGGAAAAATTGCACAGACGAGGTAGAATACAAAATTTTTGGAGCAGCTAAGATTTTTGCACTGCCGCGCAAAAAAACAAACCCCTTAACTTCCGAACCCCCTTCCCCTTATTTCATTATTCCTCTTCCAAAATCTCTGCCCATACACTCACAACACTCAAAAAAAAAAAAAAAAAAACTAACCTCCACATTCAAGAAATCATCCAACACTCCTTTCCAACTTCCTCTTCTTCTTGCAAGGTAAGTAACTCTTCTCTCTCTTCTTTCAATTTAGTAATATCTCATTTTGTATTTTGTTCTTATTTTCAAGTATCTTTATACAAACCCTAGCAAGAATTGTTTTCATAATTTTTTTTGTTTCTTTTGTTAATATTGTTAAAAATAATAGTAAAAACTTAGAATGTACATTCTCTTTGTGGTTATGGAGGAATTAAGTTGTGTTGAGGTGAATGGGTTGAGTTTCTTGATGAAGAATGTTGAAAGGTATACTAATTCGAAAATACATATAAGAAAGTGAAAAATTGTGCTTTGAATATTATTGTGAAGAAGCGGTGTTGTTGTAGTTGTGAAGTGAGGTAGAATTGTGTTGTTGATATGGTGATTATACCTCATTTCAAGTTAAAATTTAAGGAATGCAAGACATGCTCACAATGTGTTTGTTAAAATATCTAAGTGACATGAAATTGACTAATGTTGCAAATTGAGAAACAAATTACATTGTAAGATATTATTATTGATAACAACTATAACATTAGACTAAACCATAATTTTTCACTTGCTTTATGTAGAATAATATGCAGGATTCATGCTAATATATATATATATATATATATATATATATATATATATATATATATATATATATATATATATATATATTATATTATATTATATTTTGTATAAGATTTTTGGATTTTTATTGTTTTAAATATGCTAATCTTTTTATGTTTATTTTTAAAATTTGTAGTCTAGTTTTTTTTTGTTTTTATTTTATTTTATTTTCAATTGTTGCAATTCTCTCTAATAATTGGGTAGGCCGATAAGCATTATTTCATTCTAATTGAAGAACAGGGTAGTCTGAATCCATGTTATATATGCTAAGTATCAACATGATAATAACATAAGTGTGAGGTTTTTACTCCACTTGCTCTTAAATGATTTTTGTGTATTTTTTAGCTAATATATCATGTTGTGCAGATATAATGTCTCGGCACCCAAGCAAAAGATCAAACGCTGGACTACCTAAGGTTGCATCTAGCCAACAAGGAGGTAGAAGGGCACCACCTCTAGCACCGGTTGTGGAGGAAGAGGAACACTTTGGTCCTGATGCAGATGAGGTACCAGAGTGCAAATATGGCATAAGGGCGATGTGACGACTCGGCCCGTCGTCTCATGAGAACCGCTTCGTTTCCCCCATTTCCTGCTCCGTTATGCTTCATTATCGGTGTCTTGTGTGAATGAGTTGAATTGGGTTGATTTTTGAAAGGAAATGAGACACTTAGTCTCTTTAAGGAAGGCTTGTTTTGGAAAAGTCAACCGGATGTTGACGTATGAGTTAGAGGGCTCGAAGTGGATTTCGACGATTCAGTTAGCTTCGGGGGATGATTTGTGACTTAGGAGTGTGATCGGAAGTGATTTTGGAGGTCCGATGTAGAATTAGGCTAGAATTGGCGAAGTTAGTATTTTGGCGAATTCCGGTTGATAGGTGAGATATTGATCCGAGGGTCGGAATGGAATTTTGAGAGTTGCTGTGGCTTCGTTAGGTGATTTGGGATGTGTGTGCAAAATTTTTGGTTATTCGGAGGTGATTTTATTGAGTTTTTGATCAAATGTGTGTTTCGGAAGTTTTAGAAGAACTTAGGCTTGAATCCGATGTAAATTTAGTGTTTTGATGTTAGTGTTGGTGTTTTGAGAGTGCAACTAAGTTTGAATGATCATATGTGATATGTTAGTATGTTCGTATACGGTCCCTAGGAGCTCAGGTGAGTTTCAGATAAGTTTGGGCTACATTGTGCTTGTTTTTCTTTTGCTTCGACGTTGTTTCTTCAAGCATAAATGATATCATATTGAACAAATGAGATCCGATTACTGTTTTGAATGAAGCATTAGATCTGTATTGTAATTACAGACCCGTAGAAAAAAGAATCATCGAATTTGGAGATCGTATGAAGATTTTATGACCATTTTACCGAGGTTGCCCATATTTTCAGGTTAATGACGAAATTGCCCCTGACGGCGTATTAAAAACCTGCACTATTTGCAAATCTTAAAACCTGCATAGCTCCTTCATTATAAAGTCAAATTGAGTGATTCAAAAGCCTAAATTCATTAGAATTTCACAAGGAATCCATTGGGAATAGTAAAACTCGTGAAAAGTGTACCTATAATGAGAAGGTCGAGTTTTCTTCCAATTTTTGAACGGAAAGAAGCTTCTGAGGTGATTTTTAAGAGAGAAAATCAGTGGGTATCACAGAGCTAAGTGATTTAATTATTAAAAATTGTTTATGTGTGATTATAAACCTTAATCCCAGCCTTTAATTCATGAAAAACAGTAGAAAAATAGGATTTTGGGGCCTGAGATTATGAGACCTTTAGGGGTCGATTTGAGGGGTCAAACGGACTCCAATTTCGGTGTTCTTTATATGTACGGAATTGGGAGAAGATATGATATGGGCGGTCGATGTCAAATATAATAACCCAACAAGGTTGGGGTCGAATCCCACAGGGAATAGGTGTGAAAAGGTTACTTAACTTAGTGTGTTGCCCGACTGAGATCGTAATTCTACTCGGTTAACAGTAACATGTGCGTAGAGTAACGGTATCAAGAGTATGGAAAACAGTTGATTTGGAATGATAACTATTTGAAATTTTGATGTGATAATTAATGAGATTGATTAAACCAAGGTTGTGTCCCCTTTAATGAAGTATAATGCTATTGGTATTAATATGATATATTTCTAATGGTCTGTTCTTGATATGCAATTGATGTCTAAGCAACTACCCAATATTTTCCAATAATTGAGTAGTATTTCCTCTTCTAAATTTTCCCAAATGTAAAAGAGTTGCAATTCTTAACCATCAATATGTGCCAAATAAAACCCACTTATCCCTAAGCGATTTTATTAAAGAAGGTGTAAGGCCTTGAGTCTTTGCTATTTACTTCTACCAAATTCTAACCCACTTTCCCAAGTAAATCAAGAATTAAATGGCTTGTATTAATGTTTGTAACCACCAACAATAAATGAAGAATAAGAAGTAAATAGATATCAATCAACCATTATACATATATTCAATGTTAAACACCCATTAACATAACACCCAATTAGGTTCCACAACCTTAGTATTTAGAGTTAGCTACACATACTAAAATACAAAAGACAAAGAGTATTTAATGCCATAAATGCTTACAAAGAAGATAATCTTCAACCCAAAAGCTTCCAAAAAGATAGAATATTTGTGTCTTGGAATGTAGTGTAAAAAGTAGTCAAGATGAGCCCACAAAAGTCTCTTAAAACTATTTATAGGGGGACCAATTTCGGGACAAAAATGGACAAATTTACCCTTCCAGGTCACGTCTGTGACTGCAGACTTGTTGCATAACAGGTCTGCGGTCCGCATTTTGAACAGCTTCTCCGCAGATCCAAAACCCTAGTGGTCAGGCCTTCATCGTAGTTCCATTCCGCGGTCCGCATTTGAGTTATGCGACCACAGATTTGCATCGCATCCTGACCCTGAGTTTTCTTCTTGTTCATTCTGCGGCACATCTGCGGTCCGCATGTTGATTCTGTGATCGCAGATTGCGACGCATGCTTGACATGATTTTTAGCTCCAGACTCTGTAATTTTCTGCGATTTGAGATCTATTCTGCGGTCCGCATGTGTGAGCTGCGACCGCAGAATGGTCCGCAGAGTTGCACTTGTGCAATATTATGCTCTTTTCTTCTTTTTTTGCTCACATTTTCATATCCTTGGTCTTCCCTTCCTCTTGTGCTATAAGAACAACAAATCTACATAAGTATTAGTTATAATTGCATTAAAACAAGCTAGAA
>MU758199.1:10852-25376 GCA_026770625.1 Nicotiana glauca
CGTCATCAATGGTCGTGGTCGTGGCCAAGGTCGGACCGTCATCAATGGTCGTGGTCGTGGGACCGTCATTAATGGTCGTGGTCGTGGCCAAGGTCGGACCGTCATCAATGGTCGTGGTCGTGGCCAAGGTCGGATCGTCATCAATGGTCGTGGTCGTGGCCAAGGTCCGACCGTCATCAATGGTCGTAGTCGTGGCCAAGGTCGGACTGTCATCAAATATCTAATTTGCTTTGGAAAACTCAAAAGGAATATTCTACCGAATATTCGCTGTAAATTGTACATTTTTTTAGGATTTTCTATGAACACTCCCCTTATAAATAAGAGGAGAGGACTTCCAAAAAGGGGGCCCTCTCCCTCTCCATTTTTCTAGAAAATATGTAAACACGTTTCTCGAAAGAGATGAGAGGATATGTAATCCAATACCTTCGTCAGATCCAAAAAGGGTCATGAGGTTCTTGTATTTGTCTACCATTCATCTTTATGAAAAGAAAGAAGATCCGTCTCACCAAAGATCGGGTGAACCATTTCCTTTATTTATATTTTTGTTATTTAATGCATCTTTTTTTATGCGACTAAATCTGGTCATAATCGCCATCAACATTTATATTCGACTATGTCTTTGAAATCGTATTATTTATCTGAGATCTAGAGTTAATTATTCTTAACTAGGATTTACCCGTTCATTTCTTTTGATTGATTTACTTAAAAAGTGTTTAACAACTTTTGAGTCAAACAGTATTGACAACGTACATAAAAAAATAATATACTTTTTAAATTATAACTTATCACTGTTACACTTTATGTACATGATTATCTTTAGATACTTTTTAATGCAGTACATTTTACACTTTTTTCCTCCTTTATCCGTACTTTTCTCCAATATTCTTCCTTTTCGTCTTGAGAGCTAAACAAGTATGTTTTTTTTACCATAAATACCCTACTTATAAAAATCTTTAAATATAAATATATTTAATTATATATTTGTTAACAATAGTATTTGTTAACAAGAAGAAAACTAATTTGATTTGAAGTGTCATTTTTAAAATGTCAGGAGTATGTCTTTTTAATAAGTAAGTAATTTTTTTTAAGTTTATTCAACCGTTGGCGTTGGTAAATAAAAATCATATATGTATTATTATATTAAATATTATTAAAAATGAGAACCCCAGAACCAAAAATTTAATTATCAAAATATCTTTTTAAATAACTTAAAGACCCTACTTTTAGTTTTATAAATATTATCTACTAATAATTAATATTTATTAAATAGGTTGGAAGAGAAGAAAACTATGTGATGTGCCTTTTTCGAAAAGTTGTGTTCATTCCAAATCGTAACTTTCTTCTTCTAACACAAACTAGTATTATAACCCGCGCCCGCGCGATACGCGAATAACAGTAAAAAAAAATATTAATTATATTATTTTAATACAATTATCAATTGTTATTTTGTATCTTTAATGCAGTGTAACCAAAAATAAAATAATAAAATTAAAGAAAATTAATTATATAACTTTAATTAACTTTTCTATTTATTATTTTAATTTATTACATTATCGGCTATTTCGTATTATTACATAGATATAAAAGCTTTTATTAACGGGTTACTATCCTTGTCCATTACTCCATTTTATATATCGATATACATTTTTATTTCTCCTATTTTTTTTGTTTCTTATATTGTTAACAATTTTTCGAATATTTAATATATAAATTATAATTTTTTATTTCCTACTTTATTTTATTTTTTAATGTATTTCCTACCGTACTACCACAGTTTCAATGGAAAAAATAATACATTAGAGATGGCACAACTTTTAGATGGATCGGATTTGCTTTCTCATTCCCAGGAAGAAGA
Organism: Nicotiana glauca; assembly: GCA_026770625.1. NCBI lineage: Eukaryota > Viridiplantae > Streptophyta > Magnoliopsida > Solanales > Solanaceae > Nicotiana > Nicotiana glauca. Next base: position 12,708 of record MU758199.1, read on the forward strand.
GTATATATACATGAGTTTAAGCTCATAACCCCTAAGAATATTCTAATAGTATCATATTCCTATAATATATCATATAGTATCAAATCTCTAACAAATATAGATACACAATATATAAATACAATATTTACACATTTACGGATCTTGATTCATAAAAGAAAATCCAACAACAATGAAGCACGAAGAAAAATCAACAAGATCTGTAATTTTTTTTTAATAATATCATAATGCTTCTTTCAATCAAACTTGATTTTTGAATCTCAATTCAAAAAAAGATTATCTTTCAATTCAAGTTTTAAGATTTCAATTCAAAAACTTTTATCCTTCAATTTAAATTTTCTTTATCTCAATTTAAATATGTTTTAATCTAAATATTTTTATTATAATATTTATTAACTTTTACTTTTACTTTTTCTTATCACACCATTTGACGTGGTTGATTACCTTGTTATTCTTAATTAATTATCTGAGCGATTTATTTAACTCTATTTTTCGTTAAGGATAATAGTCTAAAACATATGCAAGAGATATGGCAGTTTAGGAGTCTTTTTTCCTTAAAAATTATTTTTCAAAACTTTTGCAAGATTCATTTCAATAAATTTAAACTTTATCATATAAAGTCTGCATTAACAAACATTTGGAATTCAATAATTTAATTACATCACATGTTTCTGAAAAAATATTTTTAGCTCTGAAGTAAAATTTATCATAAATATTTTTTCAGAAAGAAGGGATCGTATGAACTATCGATTTTGTAAGATACAAAATGTTTATTTAAATATTTTTTCTTAAAACAGAATACCTACCATAACTGAATTATACATAAAATTTAATTAAAGATACCTATAATAATGTATATTGTTCACAAATAAAGTTAGATACAAAACTTGTACAAAATAAAGAATTATTATTTCAACTTAAAATTAGTGTATAAGATTTTCAACGAAATTTTAATTGATTCTTGTTCAAAAAAGGATACCTACCATAACTGAATTATACACAAATTTAATTAAAGATACCTATAAAAAATCTTGGACTACTACTTTCATTAATTATGTTTCTATATATAATTTTTAATTATTAATGTTGTCTTAAAATTGCCAAGTGGCTTCATTTTAGCTTGCCACTTGGCTTAACCACATTGCAGACTACACTCTTTTTAATATAATATCTAGTTTTAAAGTACGCGCGTTGCGCGTGTATATCATACTAATAAATATAAACTTTTTAGAAATCACATAAATGATATTGTAAGAAATATTTTTTTCTGCGGTAAAAAAAGTCATTATTACAAGATTGTCCTCATATTGATATTGTGGGATAAACACATTCTAGACCTTTTTTCATTATATTAAATATTTTTTATTCGTATAGAATATTTACATCAAACCATTATAGTAAAGTACAATATTAAGGTGGGAATATATATTGAATAATTATGATTTCATGATAATAATATTTATGAAGATATTCCTGATGTATTGATTAGTATTTTACATAGAAATTCCTTAATAGTTCAAATAGGTAAATTCAATTCAAAGTCCTAAAAAATAGGAAGGACTATGGATTCATATTAGATACACACAATATTTTTTTTTTTTTTTGTGGTTCAATACAAGGATTCTTGTTAATGAAGATAGATAAAAATCTCCAAATTAACGAAATATTATGCACATTCACAATCCTAAGATCAAGGAAGAACTATGGATCCATATCAAATACTTCTAGGATAAAATCACAAAGTTGTGTCTGAAGTAAATAGATTTTTTTCTTTAAAAAAGATGTAAAAAAATTATAGTTCTGTAATATAATTTAAGTAAGAAAAGCATTTATACAAGGTAAATTTAATGAGTTTTAAAGTTCTAAATATTAGGAATAATTAAATAGTTCAAATAATGAAATATTAAAGAAGAAATTATTTAGTTGATTTGAAAATTTTAAATATTAGAAAAATAATTTAATTTTAATTTTATCTTATATGAATTTTATTTTTAGAGAGTAAAAAAATAATTAATTTCGTGCTTTAGTTATAGCATATAGATTAATTCGTCTCAATAAGTATAAATTTTATAAAAAAATATATAATATTTTAAAAAAATGTTTGTTAGTTACAAATGATAATTCACACACACTAACTATTCCAACAATGTCCATTTAAGTAAGTCAATGCATCCTCTCTTCAATTTTAATATGCCTTTGGCCCTTCACAAGAAATTCTTCACATCCAATTAAAATCAGATCAAATTTTATTTTTCATAGTCGTTCATCTACTTTTTTTTTTGATAAACAGATTACTTTCATTCCATCAAAAAATTTATATTATATTCAGTATATGCTGACCATCTACTCATTCTATATTCTAAAAACTAGTCTGCGGCTTCATCTTATTGTCACGACCCCAATCCCGGTTGTGATGACACCCAATACGATTGCTAGGCAAACCCGACCATTTGAACACTCTCAACCTAAATACGAAATCTCATTACCAGTTGATTAAGTTAATTTAGCAGTTAACAAGATTAATAATCCGATAGTAAATAGAAACAACACGAAAAACCAGAATAACTGTCAAAACAGCTCCCAACAGATTTGGGGTCACGAGTTTAGAGCCTCTAATACAACTGAGTAGCAAAATCGAAGCATAAAAGAGTCTAGGATGCGAAATCAAAAGAGATAAGGGGAGGAGTCGGGTCCTGCGGACCCCAGGCAGCTACCTCGACAACTCCTGAGATAATCTGGAGAGCAGAAACAACGCTACTAAGCCCCCGGAATACCCGTATGTGCACACATGGTGCAGGTAGTAAAGTGAGTACTCCACCTCGGTGAGTAATAGGCATATATAATGACTGAAGATAAGAATTCACGAAATACCACAATGTAAAGCTATAACCAGAAATTCAGCATAATTAACGGTGAAATAGCAACAAAACAACGACAGGTAGATCAGATAAATATCAATGCATGAATGTAATGCAATGCACATAACCGCTGCGGCGTGCAACCCGATCTATTTGGGTACCCGCACTCACTGTGGGGGTTCAGACTCCGGAAGAGCTCCTACAGCCCAAGCGCAATATCATCATAACATCGCTGCGGCGTGCAGTCCGATCCATACTCAGTCCAGAATATGCAGGTGAGCCACTAGGGCGATGTCAAGTAATAGCTCTCAACTCCAAACGTCAGAAAATGTAGTTTAAGTTTTAAAACCTTAGAAGTATGACTGGATATTTCAAAACAGTGTTTAACTCAGGACTGAAATCATTTAACATGCTAAGTATCATGAAAACAGTGATAATAATCCCTAAAGGATTAAAGTAATCGACACAAACCAAATATATCCATAAAATCCAAGTAGGATGAGTACCAATCAATTTCTAGTCAAGAACACAGTATGAACATCACTCGGGACGGACTAAGTCGTGATCCCCAATCACAAACGACCCAGCACTCATCATAGAGTACGTGTCTCGCCTCAATATAGCGTCACAATGCGATATACCGGGGTTTCAAATCCTCAGGTGATCATCTACATCTATTACTCACCTCAAACCGGCCACAAGTCTAGCTCACTATGCTTTTTCCTCTCGAATCAACCTCCTCACATGCCGAATCTGATCTAAACCACAAGGAATAAATTACTATAGGTCAAAGAAACATAGGTCAATCGAAAAGACTCGAAAAACACCAAAAATTACGAAGTTGGCAAAAACCGAGCCCCGGGCCCACTTTTCAAAAAATTACAAAATTTACATCACCCAAAAACTCGTCTCGTCACGAGTCTACACATATCATATTTACCAAAATCGGAGTCCATTTGACCCTCCAAATTCCAATTTTAATTGAGAATTTCTCAAGCCCTAACTTACCCCCTATTTGATGAATTTCCACTAATTTATATGTTAATCCTACCATAAACTTGAATTATTAGGCCAAGGGACTTACCTCCAATCGATTCTCAGTCAAAACCCTCAAAAAAAATCTCCCCCAAAGCTCTCCAAGTCGCTCAAAACTGGTGGAAACTACCTCTTGCTCGCGGAAGAAATATAACATTTAAACCCTTCTGTCCACAGTCGTTTTTCACTTTTGCGGTCCCGCTTCCGCTTATGCGGGACTGCTTCTGTGGCCAAAATCCTTCTTTTGCGATCTTCATTTAAAAATTCAACATCCGCTTATGCGACTAGGATTCCGCTTCTGCGGATCGCCCAAAACCGCTTCTGCGGCTAAATGTCCGCTTCTGCGGACCCGCTAATGCGAACCACGTTCCGCTTCTACGAAACTTCTCAATTCCACACGAAATTGCTTCTGCGCTCCTTTACCCGCTTCTGCGGTCCATTTCCGCAGAAGCGGAAATACCAGATGACAACAAAATGAACCTGCAGCAAAACTTCAAAACTCTCGTTTAATCACCCCGAACTCCCCCTGAGGCCCCCGGGACCTCAACCAAAAATACCAACACATCCTAACACCTCATTCAAACTTGTTCTAACCCTCAAAATACATCAAACAACGCTAAAACCATTAAATCACATCGGATTCAAGCCTAAGTTTCTTAAAAACTTCCGAATTGCACATTCGATCAAAAACCCGTCCAAAACACCTCCGAATGACCTGAAACTTTACACACATATCCAAAATCACCTAACGGAGCTACTGCAACTTTCGAAATTCCATTCTGACCCTCGGATCAAAATCTCACCTATCAACCGGATTTTGCCAAAATATTAACTTCGCCAATTCAAGCTTAATTCTACACCAGACCTCTAAAAATCACTTCTGATCATGCTCCTAATCCACAAATCACCTCCCGAAGCTATTCAAATCACCGTAATTCACATGTAAGCCCTCTAACTCATAAGTCAACATACGGTTGACTTTTCCAAACTAAGCCTTCCTTAAAGAGACTAAGTGTCTCACTTTCTATCCAAACCAATCAAATTCGACTCTAACTCACCCGATGACAATAATGGAACATGAAGAAGCAATAATTGGGAAAAACAGGGCTGTAATACATGAGACGACGGGCCGGGTCGTTACACTTATACTAGATTATACAAAACATTTCTTCATTCCTAAGCTAAAACTCTTGACAATACAGAGAAATCATAACAGACTTCAACTTTCTAAGGGTAGCAATTTAAACTCAGCAAAGCTTCCTTCCAATTGTGAATTGAAGTCCCCTTCATGTGTATGTGGATGGCTATTTCTTTGCATATGTTGTTGCTGAGCAGTCTCCCTTCTTGAAATATTTGTTTATTTCTTTCTCTCCATATAGCATTCACCAGCATCCCAAACACACAGGTGGTTATTGCTGCTAGTCCATTCCTCCTCTTTGCATTCTTGCTTACCCATTCAACCTCATGCCGCCAGTCATATATGGGTCTATGATATCCCAGCCATCTTAGTAGTCTATTCCATAGTGCCTCTGTCAGCGAGCATTCAAATAAAAGGTGATCAAAGGTCTCAATAGCTAGTCCGTATAATATACATTGCTGTGGAACTTGTATGCCAAATTTCAGAAGTCTTTCCACTGTTGCCAATCTACTATGTAATGCAAGCCACAGTATGAACTTGTATCTTGGATGCATATGTGCCTGCAACATAATGCTCTTCCACTGAACTTTTTGGTGGTGAGGGTATTGAAGCCTGTATAGTTTTTTAATGCTGAATAGTTCACCCCTCTGTAGTTGGATCAGTGTGCTCTCCAAGTTCCCTTGAATGCCTTGAAGCTCATTTATCATCTTCCTTGACTCAAAGATCTTCCTAACTACCCAGGCTGCATTTCTAGGAGTAAGCATATCTTCAATTCTATGATTCTTTATGTAATAGATGTGCAACCATTTAATCCATAAGCTATCTTTCTTCTTTGCCACTGCCCATAGGTGCTTAGCAATAGCAGCCTTGTTCCAAAATAGTAAGTTTATTACATTGAGACCTCCTGCACTATATGGCAAGCATATTGTTTCTCAAGAAACCAAAGCTTTCCTTGATAATGTAGCTGAGCCAGTCCACAGGTAGGATCTGCATATTGCCTCTATCATCCTCATCACTTTCTTTGGCAATAAGAAAATTTGAGACCAATAGGATTGCACTCCAAATAATACTGACTTTATCAATTGAAGTCGCCCTGCATATGATAGCAATCTTGATGTCCAGCAGTTTATTTTCTGAGTTACTTTCTCTACTAGTGGCCAGTACTGAGCAATGGTTAATTTTTTTGGAGTCCAAAGGTACCCCTAGGTATTTGAAAGGAAGCCTATCTTCAGGGAAACCCAACTCTTATAGAATTTCCTCTCTATGCCAATTTGAAACTCCAGCTATATAGACAACACTCTTTTCAGCATTTGCTTGAAGACTAGATGTTTTTGAGAATTTCTGGAAAGTCTGTTTTAGTAGTCTAACAGACTGAATATCAGCTTTGGAAAACATTAGCAGGTCATCCGCAAAACATACATGTACCACTCCCAATTTCTTGCACCAAGGATGGAATTTGAAACCTTTCCTCTTCATCATTTGCATGAACTCCCTTTGCAAATACTCCATGGCCAGGACAAAAAGGTAGGGAGACATTGGATCTCCTTGCCTTATGCCTCTTTTGCCTTTAAAAGGAGCTGTGAGACCACCATTTATGTTGAGGGAATAAGTAACTGATGTAATGCACTCCATCACCCATTCCACGAATTTATAAGGAAACCCCATATCCTTAAACAGTCTTTCTAAGAAACACCATTCTACTGTGTCATAGGCTTTCTTTAAATCTACTTTAAGGACACATCTTGGAGATATACCCTTCCTATTATAACCTTTGGACAATTCATGTGTGAACAAGATATTATCTGTGATGCTGTGACCCTCAATGAAAGCTGACTGTGATCTCCCAATTAGACCTCCAATGACTGCTTTTAATCTTTTTGTAAGGACCTTTGTGATAATTTTATATAGAGTTGTACAACATGCTATGGGCCTATAGTCCTTCACCTGCCTAGGATTTTGCACTTTAGGGATCAGAGTTACAACTGTACTACTGACTCCTTTATGCAACCTCCCAGTCACAAAGAATTTCTTCACAATCTTATATATGTCATCACCAACTACTTGCCAATGTCTTGTGAAAAACTCTACTGGGAAACCATCTACTCCTGGAGCCTTATCATGGGGCATATCTGTAATTGCCTGAAGTATTTCTTCTCTTGTAACTGGTTTGACTAGGTCTTCTTTCTGCTGTATATTGAGACAAGGACCTTGATATATAACCTCAGAGTTTGGGCATTGACATGTAGTGTTGCTTTCCCCCAATATCTTCCCGAAGCACTTTGTAAACTCTTCTTCCACTAGAATAAGATCACACAACCTGTCTCCCAAGTCACTGTATATAGAGTTTATAGTGTTGATATTTGTCCTCATCTTCAGTTGTGCATGGAAATACTTAGAATTTGAGTCTCCACAAGTGATCCACTGTGCTCTAGACTTCTGGTGTTGGATCTGCTCCTCTATGTTGCTCTATTTCTCAACTTCCATCAAAACCATTTTTTCTTGATCAATCAAGTCTTGATCCATATAATTGAGCTTTAATTCATTCTAAATGACCTCAAGTTTCTGTTTAGCCTTATTGAGGTGAATCCTATAAGATGCCATATAGGTATTCAAATCCTTCACTTCCATTTTCAAGGCTTTGAGCTTACTCCATACCCTGTGCATATTGCCTCCATTTAACCTTTGATTCCATACCCTTTCCGCTATGCCTGTAAAGTCAGCATGCTCCATCACAGAGTTATACAATTTGAATGGTTTAGGGTGCAGGTTCCTTCTTTGATCCACAGCTTTGCACTGCATTAGAATAGGGGAGTGGTCTGATACTTCAGGATTTAAAAAATTTGCTTCAATGTGGCTATATTTCTGCATCCATTCCACATTCCCTAGTGCCCAGTCAATTCTGCTATAGACTCTTTTCTCTGGTTGTTGTTTGTTGCATCATGTGTAAAACCATCCCAAACTCTTCACCTGAGTTAGCTGCAAGGTAATTAGTGCATCATAGAACCCCTTTATTTCATTGTGAGTGACTGGAGCCCCTATCCTGTCATTTGTGTGGAGAACATTATTGAAATCTCCACTAAGAAGCCAACTCTCCTGTATAGTTCTTCCTAAATTCACCAGTTTGTCCCATATTTGCTGCCTCTTATTCACCTCATTACTTGCATACACCACTGTTACCAGAGTCTTGAATGTAGTGCTTCTTTCCTGGACTTCACAATGTATAAATTGTTCATCAAGCATCAGAATCTGCACCTCAATATTTGGTTTCCACATTAGCCAAATTCTCCCATTTGGATGCTCATTATAGTTCCAGTAACACCTCCAATCACTACATACTTTATGCATAATCCTTTTTGCCTTCAATTCCTTTACTCTTGTTTCTAAACAACCAATAAAATTAACTTTATGTTATCTCAGAAAGAGTTTTAACTCCTTCTGCTTATGGGCCTTATTAAGGCCCCTTATATTCCAGGTGCAAAGAATCATTTGGGGGTGAAGCTGGATGGGCCAACGTCCCTTGGATCTTCTATTGTCTGCAACAAAGAGAACCTGTTAGTGGTATTCATCATAACTACTGCACTTTGTTGTACACTTTTCCTTTTCGTTTTTCCATTGTCCATAGCCCTGCCATCTGCATTGTCTTTTGTTTGTTGAATGTCCCCTGCATTCCTTACTTGTTGGGTTATATCATCCTTCCTCTTATCTTTTGGCATCCATTTCAAGGTCCTTTTGTGTAGTAGTTTCTTTTCCCCTGCTCCCTTTTTTTGAGTCTTTACCTCCTTTGCCTTTTCCTGTACTTCCTTGTGCCAACATTCATCTGAGTTATGCCCAAATCTAATACATTCATAACAATACTTTGGCTTCCATTCATATTCAATTTGTTGAGTTATGACTCCCCTCTTAGTTTGTAATTCAAAGCTATCTGGTAGTGGTTGGGATATATCTGTTTCCACCAATACTCTTGCATAGGATACCTTTTTCATTTTAGCAGTGATCTTATCAGTATACATAGGCTTCCCAACCACACTAGCTAGTTTACTAAGAGCTTCAGTTTACTAGTATCCCAAGGGAAGTCCTGGAAAAGTGATCCACAGAGGAATTACACTCACACTTCCTGAATCAAATCTGAAATCCATTCTCCATTGTTGTAGCACAAATGGTTTGTTGTGAAATGCATATGGACCAGCCTGTAGGACTAGGTCCCTATCTTCACTATTTCAAACCTGAAAATATAGTAACCTTCCCCATGATATAGAACTTGAGGCTTTTCAACAAAATTCCAAACGTTTGTATTATAGTTATCCATTGCTTTCTCATAAGGATCTTCACCAAGCACAAATCCCACCAGAGCTGTGCTCCAGTAGGCTTCCTGTTCCTTTGTATCCTCATCCTCAATTTGCACGACAAAGGTACCATCCCTCATAGCAGGCGGTACGTAACATAGTGGTTTCTCCTTTTGAGAGCTTCGATTCTTCTTCATGGCTGCCCTTTTCCTCTCAACTTCCTTTGGATCTGCCATAACCTGCCGGATCTACCCTGAATTTGCTTGTGCTAAGAATTGCAGTCGCCGACCTGTGATACTTTCGTGTTTTCCTTCATCATATTTTGTTCTTCATATTCTTCACTTTCTTCCCTAATTGGCTGAAATTTTTGTGGCAAAAAGCTACCAAATGTTACCGGGTGCAATCTCGGTTGAATTCCTGTATCCGGCGTCACTATCGTTCCGTTGATTCCATCATCCTTTGCTGTTTGTGAAAAACTGTAGGTGCCGAGCCCATTCCTGTTAACCAACGAGTAGACTGGTTGAGTGCAGGTGTTTCCTCCTTACTATCATCTTCCTTTGCTTCCGTTGTCACTGGAAGCTTCTTCCTGTGTCTACCCATGGCTGAAGCGCAGGTTAGCTAACTTTGCTTAACATGCGCCTGCAGAGCCCATTCAGTTATCGTTCATCTACTTTTCATGACATCTAGCATAACATGAAAAAAGTAAGTCTTTTTATATGTACTATTTAATAATCACATATAACGTTTCTCACACATTGCACAATCTACTGCTACTAAATATTGGATTTCAAAATTTCTCAATCAAAGTCTCTTCCCTCTCCCCCCCTATTACATATAATCAATTACGTGTGATAATTTAAAAAAAAATTATATTTAACTTTGTGAGTGAAATACACAATATTGTAAATATGTTTTAGAACTAATCTCAGAAATCGAAACAAATAATAAAAAATATTGAATTTCAGAATACGAAAAAGTAGAGAAAAGAAAAATAAGATGTTATATAAAGCAGGACACTAACCAAAAATTAAAGACTAATGAAAATCACAAGTCAAAATAATAAAAGATAGTATAAGATGGCAAGCGGTTAAAAAGGACAAAAGCAAAAATAAAAGAGAAAGGAGAAGATACCTATATCTAGTAATGGAGATGAACGTATTCTGAGAAAAGTAATCAGTTCCCATAGCTCTCAAATACAAGAGAGGAACTGGAATTAGAAGTCTAAAAAAGTTGTGTTTTTGGGCAGTGTTATTGAGCTCAAAATATTAGAATTTTCTAATAAGGAAAGTTTAATAATTAATATTTTAATTGATTTCAAAGTCCAAAATATTAGAAAAATAACTTAAATTACTATTTTGTCCAATTTAAATTTTTTTTAAAGGTAAAAAAGGCGAACGATATTTCACTAACGGCCTTCATGCTTTTAATATAGTATAGAAGATATAGATATAGATGCCACAAGTATAAGCGCATAAAAGTATATATAATCTTTGATGTACAAAATTGGCCCTGCAATCCGTTTGTAACGACCCGAATTTTTATTTTAAGAGTTCGCATTTCCGTTCAACGGCATAAGACCTTGAGAAGCTTCGTAATACACATTATGACTATCATGTGTGGTCAAGTTTGGTCTTCGTAAGATTCGGAGTTAAATTCAAAGAAAAATCAAAATCTTATTTGTGAAGCTCAAATGAAAAGAGTTGACCGGAGAGTTGACTTTTGAGCAAGCAACCCCAAATTGGGATTTTAATGATGTCAATAGCTTCGTATGGTGATTTCAGACTTAGACGTGTGTCCAAAATTGGATTTAGAAGTCCATAGGACAATTCAACGCTTTTTGACGAACTAAGAAAGTTGACGTGTTCTAATTATATTATTTATTATGTGAAAGAGGTCTATTACTATGATGGATACTAATTAGATGTGATACCAAGTGTACGAGGTGTACTACAAGATATATGGGGTCTAAGGAAAGTCCTATGCTAAGCCAAGCTGGAAAAAAATTTCATAATAGACGAAATTGTAAATGAGTGTTCACAAGACCTCACTTTAAATGATCATATCTCCCGTTATATAAGGATTTGTGTGACCCACCACCTATCAAATTAAATCCCTTTGAGTCTAGTTTCCAACGCAACAAACCGTTTGTCATTTGGAGGTGTATACAGAAAGTTATGACCATTTACTGGGCATGTATCAGTAGCGCGACCTTAGCGCGGGAGCGCTAGTAGCCCGCGCTAATTAGGTTATATTCTGCCTCACTAGCGCGGGATTAGCGCGGGATTAGCGCGGCCGCGCTAGTGGCAGGCCCCTAAATACCCCAAGACCGGGTATAGAGAGTTCCCAAGCCATTTTTGAAGCAAGGGCTTGTTCTCTCAAGGGGATTTCGTCCCAAACTTCATTTCTATGATCCAAGGTAAGATTTTTGGAGTATTTTGAGTTGATTACTAATCCTAAACACTTATATTAATATGGATTGATCTTGAAAATACTTAGATCTTCAAGAGATCCCTTCAAGAACTCAAATAAGGGTTTTGCAAGATTTCTTCCAAAAGGTAATCCTACACCCTTAGACTTACATATATAGAGTTATTATGGAATTATGAGTATGAATAAAGTATTGAAACTCATGGAATAATAATTGGAAGCCATAAATTCTCAATTTAAGTGAGTACCCATTGTAGAGAATGGAAGTTAATTATTTGATGGAATTTTGTTGGTTGGGTGTGAATAGTTGATCACACATGTGATGTTAGGAGTGTAAATTGTTAAAGAACAATGGTGGGGTGAATTGTTGGAAAATTGTAGTAGTTGGATGAACTAATTCCATAGTTAAGGGATGTAGTCAAATGTGCACACATAGTGTTTGATAAAATGCCTAAATGAGGTAATTAAATCCATGGATATCCTCCTAATTGTGGTTTACTTTTGTATGATTCTAAATAGATTGAAGTTGCTAGAATTTCCGGAATATTAGTAATTCCATATGAAATTAATTTGTACGATTTATATTGAGTATATTGAATTATTATGACTAGATTTGAAGCTTCGGACGAATTCGCGAAGCAAAGGCTTGTTGGAATTTTAAATTTGATTGCAAAGCGAGGTAAATGTTTGGTCTACCCTAGCTTGAGGGAATAGGAGTTGAGTATAATTGCTACTTGTTATGTGTTGTGTCCGACGTATAGGCATGGTGACGAGTATCTATACGTTGGGGGTCGAGCATGACCGTGAGTCCTAAATTGCTAAATTGTTGTAATCCTATTTGACGCTTAAGAGCTTTTTTTTGAAGACCTTTGAAGCTGAGCAAGTAATTGTTATGACTGAGTAATTGTATCAATTGTGTTAAATAGAAATT
>MU758199.1:29587-48834 GCA_026770625.1 Nicotiana glauca
TTGCGATGGAGACTCAAGGTAAACCTGCTGCTGCATTCGCAGGCTTTGGAGTCACCTTCTTATTTTATATTCTCATTACTGCACTTATTCTCTTCCGGTTGTGTTTAGAAATGGTAGCGAAAAACTCTATAGAGCTTATGACTTGTACTACCGGTTTTGGAAATTGTAAATTGTTTAGAGAAAATTAAATTTGGGAGTTGATAAATATCGATGTTATTTCAGTTAATGTTAAGGCTTACCTAGTTTCGAGACTAGGTGTCATCACGACTCCTTCGGAGGGATTTTTGGGTCGTGACAAGTTGGTATCAGAGCTCTAGGTTCATAGGTGCTACAAGTCATAAGCGAGTTTCGTAGAGTATTGTGGATCGGTATGGAGACGTCTGTACTTATCTTCGAGAGGCTACAGAACTAGTAGGAAAATTTTTCACTTCATTCATTCCTTATCGTGCGACATTTATTCAGCTTGAAGCATGTATCTTATGTTCTTTTACATCCACTCATGTATGAAATTGCGCACTACGCCAATGGTTTGTGATATCGTAAAAGGATTATAAGAGAGCCAGAGTTGCTCAATCATTGTTACCCCGTGTCGATCAGAATTGAGGATATGGAAGTGCAAAGAGATCATTCAGTTGTGCGCATGGGGGTGCATCAGATCTTGACATCAGAGCAAAGTTTCTATAATCAATAAAGGCTCTAGATATACCATTTCTTAGTCCCGCATTTTCTATGTTTCAATTCTGTCTTCTAATCCAGTATTAATTATGGTTGGCTATGATTTACCCTTGATTTCTTTTGATTGATTTTCTCGAAAAATGTTTGATATCTTTTGAGTCAAACAATTTGGCGCCGTCTGTGGGGATTTCCTAGTGAAAATACCTAGTTCTTCCTAGATTGAAGCCAAAGAAACACCAGAAAGAAAATCCAACTCGAATCAGAGTCAAGGACTGCGCATCGGGAAAAGAAGAATCAGATGCGTCAGCCGGAGCTAAAATTTTCCGCCCTATTGATCTCGAACAGCCCGAACAAAGAGAGAGAAGCGATGCAAAGCAACTCCCCTCCGGGCAGAAGTACGAAGAGTTGCCCCCTCATCCCCCATACCGCGTCAGGTTAGAAACCGGTGCGGAGGTGTTCCAAATGGGGAATCGAAAATCGCCCTGAAGCAACTCGAATGCTACGGTCTGGCAAACAGCCATAGCACGTGCACGACAGAAGACCACCGGTAAAAACGAAGTCTCGACGCTTAAATGCCTGCGGGGTTGAACCATCGATGTGAACAATAGAAATGCTAAGTGCCCTCGCCATCAAAATGGATAGTTCGACCTCGTTCGAACTAGGGACTCAGGCTAAGTGCCTTTGCCATCAAAATCGGCAGTTCGACCTCGTTCGAACTGGGAATACGGCTAAGTGCCTTCGCCATGGAAGTAGATAGTTCGACCTTGTTCGAACTGGGACTCAGGCTAAGCGCTTTCGCCATCAAAATTAACAGTTTGACCTCGTTCGAACTGGGACTCAGGCTAAGCGCCTTCGCCATCAAAATCGACAGATCGACCTCGTTCGAACTGGGAATAAGGCTAAGCGCCTTCGCTATCGAAGTAGATAGTTCGACCTTGTTCGAACTAGGACTCAGACTAAGCGCCTTCGCCATCAAAATCGACAGTTTGACCTCGTTCGAACTGGGACTCAGGCTAAGTACCTTCGCCATCGAAGTGGATAATTCGACCTTGTTAGAACTGGGAATAAGGCTAAGTGCCTTCGAAATAAAAAATTGATACGTTCGGCCTCGTTCGAACTGGGAATAAGGCTAATTTCCTTTGCCATCGAAGTAGATAGTTCTACCTCGTTCGAACTGGGACTCAGGCTAAGCGCCTTCACCATCAAAATCGACAGTTCGACCTCGTTCGAACTGGGAATAAGGCTAAGTGCCTTCACCATTGAAGTAGATAGTTCGAACTTGTGCGCACTGGGACTCAGGCTAAGTGCCTTCGTCATCGAAGTAGATAGTTTGACCTCGTCCGAACTGGGAATAAGGCTAAGTGCCTTCACCATTGAAGTAGATAGTTCGACCTCGTTTTAACTATAAGGATAAGCTCCTTCGCCATCAAAATTGACAGTTCGACCTCGTTCGAGCTGGGAATAAGGCTAAGTGCCTTCGCCATCGAAGTAGATAGTTCGACCTTGTTCGAACTAGGACTCAGGCTAAGCACCTTCGTCGTCAAAATCGACAGTTCGACCTCGTTCGAATTGGGAATAAGGCTAAGTGCCTTCGCCATCGAAGTAGGTAGTTCGACCTTGTGCTAACTGGGACTCAGGCTAAGTGACTTCGCCATCGAAGTTGATAGTTTGACCTCGTCCGAACTGGGAATAAGGCTAAGTGCCTTCGCCATCGAAGTAGATAGTTAGACCTCGTTCGAACTATAAGGCTAAGCGCCTTCGCCATAAAAATCGACAGTTCGACCTCGTTCGAACTAGGAATAAGGCTAAGTGCCTTCGCCATCGAAGTAGATAGTTTGACCTCGTTCGAACTAGGACTCAGGCTAAGCGCCTTCGCCATCAAAATCGACAGTTCAACCTCGTTCGAAGTGGGACTCAGGCTAAGCGCCTTCGCCATCAAAATCGACAGCTCGACCTCGTTTGAACTGGGACTCAGGCTAAGTGCCTTTGCCATCAAAGTAGATAGTTCGACCTTGTTCGAATTGGGTATAAGGCTAAGTGCCTTCGCCATAAAAAATTGATATGCTCGGCCTCGTTCGAACTGGGAATAAGGCTAAGTGCCTTCGCTATCGAAGTAGATAATTCGACCTCATTCGAACTGGGACTCAGGCTAAGTGCCTTTGCCATCAAAGTAGATAGTTTGACCTTGTTCGAACTGGGTATAAGGCTAAGTGCCTTCACCATAAAAAATTGATATGTTCACCCTCGTTCAAACTGGGAATAAGGCTAAGTGCCTTCGCCATCGAAGTAGATAGTTCGACCTCGTTCGAACAGGGACTCAGGCTAAGCACCTTTGTTATCAAAATCGACAGTTCAACCTCGTTAGAACTGGGAATAAGGCTAAGTGCCTTCGCCATCGAAGTAGATAGTTCGACCTTGTGTGAACTGGGACTCAGGCTAAGTGCCTTCGCCATCGAAGTAGATAGTTCGACTTCATCCGAACTGGGAATAAGGCTAAGTGACTTTGCCATCGAAGTAGATAGTTTTACCTCGTTCGAACTATAAGGCTAAGTGCCTTCGGCATCAAAATTGATAGTTCGACCTCATTCGAACTGGGACTCAGGCTAAGTGCCTTCGCCATCGAAGTAGATAGTTTGACCTTGTTTGAACTATAGGTCTAAGTGCCTTCGCCATCAAAAATTAATGTATTCGACCTCATTAGAACTATAAGGCTAGGTGCCTTCGCCATCAAAATTTAGACAGGTTCGACCTCGTTCGAACCAGGAATAAGGCTAAGTGCCATCGTCATCAAATTTAGATGGGTTCGACCTCAGTCGAACCGGGACTCAGGCTAAGCGCCTTTGCCATCAGGGATCGTTGTGTTCGACCTCGTTCGAACTATAAGGCTAAGTGTCTTTGACATCATAAAATCGATACGTTCAACCTCAATTGAACTCGGGATGGGCCCCGCTTCAAGTACATTCAAGAAAAGGAACAACAGAAAATAAACGCAAGACAAGTAGCGAAAAAGAAATTTTATTATCCATGAAAGTTAAGAATGCGGTTCATCCCTGCTTACACCCGGCCAGGGCCGATCAACATAAGAAAAACGACAAAAATGGAAAACATCAGGAAACAAACAAACGCCAACCAGAGAGCCGAACAAAGAAAAACAAAGAATAGTTTTTTCTTTCACTCGGCGCCACCATCGCCGCTACCATCACCATCCCCGTAGAGCTTGTCACCATCATCGCCTGCATCTTCACCTACCTCAGGCGTCACCACATCATAAACACAGTTGGCACGAGCCTCGCGAGCCTTCTGGAGTGCCACCTCAAAAGCCGCTTCAGCCACAAGTTCTTGAAGACATCACGCTGAGCTTCAGCATAGACCCAAAGTTCATAAGCCTGGTTGGGAACGATAGCGCGTGATGGCCTAGCTTGGTCCTTCAGCCGTAGGTTCTCCTCCTCTAAGGCCGCAACCCGCTCTATCAGAACTTGGGCCTCCTGATCAGAGACGTTAATCCGTTCCTCAAGCCTCTCCTCCCTAAGAGCCGCTGTGGTCCTCTCTGATGCTAGCTTAGACTCGTGTATACGAATTACCTCCTCTAATGCCGCTACCTTCATGGAAGCATCCCTCTCCATACATCTTAAACCAGCGACCTCGCCCTCCAGCACAGCCAGTTTAACACCCCATTCGGCAGTCATCTCCTCAGCCCTAGCCCTACTCTGCTCCATCTCTAACTGCATCTCTCTCAACTTGCATTGCAGGTGCTCGCATTCCGCAGCAACCCCCTTTCCAACCTCAAGATCCTCATCCTTTAAACGGATCTGCTTTTCGAGCTCGCTTTTGCCGCTAAGCGCCTGCTTCAGCTCTCGATCCCGCTTCTCCAGCTCCTCACCCAAAGCCTTGTTACGAGGATCAGTCATCAAACGCTCATGCAACTCGCGACACCTGTCGCAATAGCGGCGTTACTTTCCCAATATTTGCAGAAAGATCCTCGAGTAGATGTTAGCCCTGCGAATGCTCTCCGCCTCCAGAAAGTAAGTATACAAAACAAAAAAGCAGTTAAACTAAAGCTCATACTTAGACAGCAGAAAAATTAGCCAAAGACAAGGTAACGTACCCCTAGGCCCATCACGGCCACTTCGTTCATCACTTCAACATCTGAAATGCTCCTCAGGGACTCGTTCTCGGCCTCCGAACACAACATATCAAATTGTGGCGCCAAGCTACTACCTTGGGTCAACAGGTTCAAATCAGAAGAAATCTCAATATAACGGACTGACCCCTCAGTACGAACCACCGAGTAGGTAATGCCCTTCTCAAACATTCGGATATTATCAGGGTCCAAGTCATACTCTGACTCATATCCGTCAACCACCACGTTGTTTCCCCTATCCGCTGCCGATGGTGTGACATGACCTGCCAAGGGCGACAAGGGTGCACTCGAGGTTACGACGGCGCATCAAGGGCTCGATTCTCTGCCTCAGTAGCGGGAACTTCCGACTGGGTCTCTTTAACAACAACATTTTCCTGGCTTAAACTAGTGGGGGCAACTCCAACCAACCGCTCCCCTTCAACGGCAAATGCCGCGACAAGACCTCACTCTGACTCCGCTGGGGGAGAATCCAAGTAGATCAACGTCGGAGGAACTGCCGCGAATGCCACCCTTCTTCTCTTTGACGGACCTTCTTCCTCCCCGATCGACGGCGAGTCAGTTCGAAGATGGGCGGTCCTTGATGGCTCCTCATCCTGAGACGTGGCCCAGGTCAGAGAGGCTACAACCGATGATTCCACCGATGCCGCCCTCGATGAAGGACGAGGTGTAGGCGCTACATTAAGTTGAGCGGCCACAGCAGGCTGACGGAAAGCTAGTTGTGGAGCTTTGACTCGATAAACTCTCCCTGGTCACGACAAACAAACATCCAATAAGTAAGATTGAAACAAAAGAACGGAGGAGAAATAAGGTCGTTGTCTCACCTATCAGGGGTCTACGTCCATATTTCTCCCAAAATAATGACCACGTGCAAACTCCCGCAGTATGGGGAAGCACAACCTCGACCCATTCTCGGATCCCCTCCAAAGGAGGCGGAGGCAACTTCTCGGCTGCAAAGCATTAGGACAGATCAATAATTACGAACCTAAGATGTAAGGAATATTAAAGCAGAACATTCTACTAGTCAAAGGCGAGGACTTATGTGCAAAGTTCCACACTTCCAGGAACCCGGTCGGGTCGGCCACAAGATGTTCGGTCCTAATGTAGAAAAAATTATCGAAGAAACGACGATTGGTCCGGTCGTCCATCTTGACCACCAACCCCCTCGACCCACAGGGGCGCGCATAGATCATGGTGCTACGAATCTTCTGAGGAGCAAAGAGGCTAAGCACGTGCCACAGAGTGACCTCCCTACCAGCCAGCTCCGCGTACTTGATGAACATAAGAAATAGTTTGTATAGATAAGGGGAAAGTTGGGCAGGGCACACCTCATAGTAGCGGCAGAAGTCGACCACCAGCATAGGGAGTGGGAGCGTGTATCCCACGAGGAAGGGATAGGCATAGAACGAATAAAACCCACGACGGTCAATTTGGACACTGTCCTCTATCTTCGCAAGCACGATCTCGACGTAACAGGGAATACCCCATCGTTCCCTTAAGTCCGCTATCCCAACTTTTCCCATTAAAGGAGGGATATTCACCTGTTCTGCACCACCCACTACGCAGAACTCAACCACTGCCTTCCCCATACGGGGCAGAATTTCTTCCACTGAAGGAATTTCTTCGCATTCCATCAGCTCCAAATCTTCAGTGACCGGAGCAGGATCCTCGACCGCCAGAGAGATGGCCGGAAGATTGTCACGGGAAGAAGTTCCTGCCATTTTTTGACTCACAAACGAGAGGAGGAAGAACTTTGCAGGAAAAATAAGAAAATCAAAGATTATCGCAAGCAAGGGGGTAGAGAAAAGCTCAAACTAGCAGAAAGGAATATATCCCCGAAATTCTCTTAACAATGAGTGAAGAATGTATAAAGAAAATGACAGATTCTTCCAATTTATAAGAAATGAATTCTCCAAGCACGAAACCCAATAGCCGCTATTAAAACCTGAGCAGGCACAAAATGGTTCAATTTCTCGAAAACATGTGCCATTATGACTGTTAGCATGAAGCAACGCTTCGATTGTCAATCGACGTTTCGGCTCCGAAACCGCCGTGACGATACACGAACACCGAAAAGACACCCACGGACAATTTCGAAATTCTTAACGCAACTAAGGAACAAAAAAGCAGGCCTAACCCCTCCCAATTACGTCACATATGATCCGTCCGCCAAAGTCGGCAAGGCACGACCCCGACGAACGGAGGAACTAACTGTATTGGTAAGAATCCGACCACGCGACCACGACGGCAACAATCCCGTCCGAATCATCTCATGAAAAGAGATGGAGCTCGACTCCGCTAGTCATCATTTTAAGAAAAGCAACGGGGCTACGTTCCCCCCACGACAGAGGAACGCCCCCTCAACTCATCCACGACAAATCATGATAAGCTCGTGGAGCTTTCGATTATAAATATAAGGAAATGGAACTTTGAAGGGGGTTGCTTCCTCTCCATTACTAAGAACCCAAAAAAGGGATAGATACACTCCATGAATAGAGCCTTGAACCTATGGGCAAGGGAAGTTTTCTGATTACTTGTGATTGGGGCAATTTGATTGTAATTTCCTAAACCTCTTCAAGGAGAGGCAGACAAAGTTTCTATAATCAATAAAGAATCTACATATACCATTTCTTGGTCTCGCATTTTCTATGTTTCAATTTTGTCTTCTAATCCAGTATTAATTATGATTGACTATGATTTACCCTTGATTTCTTTTGATTGATTTGCTCGGAAAATGTTCGATATCTTTTGAGTCAAACAAATATTATTTTATAAAATCGTACACAATATGACTCGGTATACACGTGCGATCAAAAAACTAGTTATATAAAGTTTAAGATGACTTCTTATATGACTCACCATCAATATTCACATTAAATTAGTAATTACATTCCTTTAAGATTGCAAGAATTAATGTTTACCCTTGAACGTAACTTTATTAGTATTTTTATTTTCAATGCTCATATACATTGCACATGCAAAGAGTAGCTTGTTGAATTTATTATGGTAGCCTTTATATTTACATTTTCATACAAAAATGTTATAAAGTGGTATTTTTTATTGAAGATAAAATGGATATTTAATTTTTTTTATAGATATTTTGGTAATTCAACTTTGACGTTAGGAGCTTTCTAATTTTAAATAAAACACTACAAATAACATTAAATACGTACGTTATGAGAGATACAAATTTTTAAGAGGAAAAATACAAGCTCATGAATGGAGAGCCTATTCAACGACTTCATTGTTGAAAGTTGAATTATGAGAAAGAGACATGCTTGCTAGCACATTGCCGATCATAATTTCCTCATGTAAGTTATTGTTGTCAAAGCTTCTACAAATGATTATTGTAATATTTACACCAAATATCATATCTAGCACTAGGGGTGTCAATGGTTCGGTTCGGCCGGTTATTTTATAAAATTTGTACCATACCAATTTTTCGGTTATTCTATTATGTATAACCAAAATTAGACTTTTCGAAACCGTCCCAATCATGTCGGTTTCTCTTCGGTATCGGTACAGTTCGGTAAATATTCGGTAATTTTTTTTAAATGTGATATAAAAATCACTAGTAGAAGTAGAATGCAAAAACATACATACTTTTATAGGACTTAGCAAAACTCTCTAGATATTTTTATAGTTTAAAAGGTGATAAATTAAGAAAATATAAAAGATGGTTAGAGTATAGATCCATCAACTATTCTACGTCAACGTAAAAGAAACTAAGCAAATACAAAAAATATATAAATCATACGAGTGAAAAGATATTAACCAAGTTTGGTTTCAAGAATAAAGTCTATTGAAGATTAAATATTCAAAAAGATAAATCTAAATCTACGAAAGAAAACAGATTCAATACATTGTAGTTTGCTACTCATAATCGCTACAATACCATATGTTTTACTAGTGAATATGCTGGAAATAATTTAGTTTCAATAGGAGTAGCATAATAGGTTCGGGAATTAGGATTTTAAGTTTAATTTCTTGTTGTCTTATAACTATTTCATAATTCCAAGGCCCAAAAAAAATTAAATGATTCATTATTTTTAAATTTAATAAATAAATATATTTTTCACATTGTAAATTTATTCGGTACGGATGTGACGATACAAATGGTCATCACCTGTTTCCTCACTCGTTCTGTACTTCCGAGGCCTTGAAAACCTTATTTTTACTTGTCTCGATTTGCGTGCGCAGTCCGGACGCGTAGCCGAAAAACTTTTATGTTGAAATATGTGAATTCTGGGAAAAATTTGAAGAATTTTGATACTAATATGATTACAGTTGACTTTGGTCAACATTTTCGGTAAACAGATCCGGACCCGAGATTGGACGGTCCCGGAATGTCCGTGGAAAAATATGGGACTCGGGCATGTGCCTGGAGTCGAAATCCGAGATCTAGAACCCGAGTAAAAGAATTTTTCTGTTAAATTATTTTTCTGAAATTGGTAAAGAAAATGGAAATAAAAATTGATTAAAAGACTATGGTATCGGGCTCGTATTTTGGTTCCAATGCTCGGTACAAGTCTTATATATTGTTTAAGTGCTTTCTGTAAAGTATGGTCAAAATCGGATGTCATTTGACGTGTTTCGGACCTAAATATCTAAAGTTGGAAGTTTATGAAGTTTTAAATGAAAATGATGATTTTGAGGCTTGATTCAATGATTTAGATGTTATTTTGGCGATTTGATTGCTCGAGAAAGTTCATAGGATGTTATTGAGTTAGTGTGTGCGATTGATTAGGAGACCCGAGGCTCGATAGTGTTTTGGAGGTGTCCCGAGATGTTTTACACTTTGGAATTGTAGCAGATTTCTCTGCAATTTTTGCCCAGCTATGGCCTTATTCGCGATCGCGGACTTGGCCCCGCGTTCTCATAGCTTTGGACCTTACCTTCTTCGCGTTCGCGGAATGGCCCCCGCGTTTGCGTACTTACAACCCTTCCTCAATCACGTTCGCGTTCCACCCTTACGCGTTCGCGTAAGGCAATCCCAGGGCCCCCACCAGTTTTCTCTATGCGTTCGCATACCCCCATCGAGAACGTGATGCCTCCAGTTTTCTCTTCATCGCGAACGCGGCCTCAGTATCGCGATCGCGTAGGGTAAAAATGCCCATTTATATTTTTAATTTTCAGAATCAGAACACACGGGATTTCTTCACTTTTCTCACGAGGCCTCTTCTCTCCCAAGCTTTAGGAAGCCATTAAAGCCCCCATTCTTCAAGACTACTTGAGTAAGTAATTTCCCACTTATTTCCTTTACTTTTCCTTCATTACTTAGCAAGTTTCTAGCCTAAATCATGAAATCAAAGTAGAAATTATGGGTTTTGGGTGGAGCTAGGGTTTTGAGAATTTTGGGTGATTCAACCTCAATTTGGGGTCGAATCTTAAGACAAATTATATATTTGGACTCGTGGGCTTATGGGTGATTGGATTTTAGTCCGAGCTTCAAGTTTGGACCATGTGGGCATGGTGTCTAATTTTGGTATTTTTGGAGGAATGCTGGAAAATTTATATCTAGGCTATGGAACGTTGCCATTGAGTCTTTATTTATATTATTGAATTAATTATGTCTAGATATCACTGTATTGGAGATGGAACCGCGAGGTAAAACAATAGTTGAGGATTAAGTGGATTTCAAGGCCTTGAGGTAAGTGTTTGGTTTAACCCTAGCTTGAGGGAATATGAGTAGAGTCTTATTTGTTAATTACTATGTGTGGAGTACGGTGTATAGGCATGGTGACGAGTATCTATACACCGGTGTCTAGCATGATCGTGTGTCCTTATATTGAGATTTATCCTGAATTGTTGCTATTCTTCCATGCTTATTTGATGATTTCTATATACTGTAAAGAGCATGAGATAGGGATTATGATTACTAAACTCTGTGGAGCAATGGCTCGAGTTGTATTACGGATTGAGAAGGTATATAATATGAAATGACTCTTTGGAGCGATGGCTCAGATGTTAAATGAATTATAAGTGAGAAGCGTAAAAAAGAGAAAGAGTTGATGATTACTCCCTTGCCGGGACATGTTATTATATTTGGTCATTTTTCTTCCCTTGCCGGGATTTAGTTCTGTTGTTATTTTCCCTTGCCGGGGCATTGAGTTTATTGATACTGTTCCCTTGCCGGGATTTAATTGTTTTGTCGTATTCCCTTTCCAGGATATTCTTCCCTTGTTTATTTACTTCTTGCCCGGTGTTTGTCACTGTTGTTTGGATAAGAAAGTATGATATTGGTGGAACGGGTTGCACCTCGCAACAAGGATATATAAGGATCGGGTTGTGCGCCGCAACAATGATACCTAATAAATTGTATGGGTTGGGTTGCACGCCGCAACAATGATATATTAGGATCGGGTTGCGCGCCACAACAATGATATCTGATAAATGGCATGGGTCGGGTTGCATGCCGCAACAATGATATATGAGGATCGGGTTGCGCGCCGCAACAATGATACCTGATAAATGGTATGGGTCGGGTTGCACGCCGCAACAATGATATATGAGGATCGGGTTGCGTGCCGCAACAATGGTAATGATGGATCGGGTTGCACGCCGCAATAGTTGTTGACACTATGTGTTTATATTGAACATTGTTTCCTTGGTTATTGTGAATCTAAGTTGCTTTAGTTGTTATTCGGGATTTCTGTTATTTATGTTATCTCCTCATAGTATGTTCCCCCCCCACCATATTGTTAGTTGTTTGGTATTTTGTTTCCGTTGTATATTTATAACTGCACAGGTTTATGTGGTGTCCAATCTAGCCTCGTCACTACTTCGCCGGGGTTAGGCTAGACACTTACCAGCACATGGGGTCGGTTGTGCTGATGCTACACTTCTATGCATTTTTGCACAGGTCCAGGTTTTGAGGAGCAACAGCAGTAGTACGGGAGCAGGATTTCATTTATATGAGACTGAGGTAGCCTTGCAGGTGTCGGCGTCTCTTCTTTATGTTCTCTTTTAGACTGTTACCTCATTGTTTTCGAGATAGAAAGCTTATATATTTCTTTCAGACCATTGTTTTTAGTACATCTTTAGTAGTTCGCGAGTAATGTGACACCAAATCTTGGGTAGAGGCTTTTAATGACTGTTCCGCATTTTGATTCGTATTTATAAATCAGACTTCCGCTATTGTCCTTATAACATTTCATGTTCTATATTGATGCTATGAACTGTTAAAATAATTGTTTAGTTATGGAAACGGTAATTAAGTTGGCTTGCCTATCTACCACGAGTAGGCGCCATCACGATCCCGATGGTGGGAAATCCGGGTCGTGACAAGTTGGTATCAGAGCACTAGGTTACATAGGTCTCACAACTCACAAACAAACTTAGTACAGTCTGAGGAGTAGGTACGGAGACGTCTGTACTTGTTCCCCAGAGTCTATTGAGTTAGGAAAAATCTCTCATTTGTTCTTTCTTGTCTTGCGGTTATGTTTCTCAAACCCCGATTGAATTTATACTCTGTTCTTTTGCAGATGGCGAGAACACGCGCTTCCTCTTCTACTGCGCAACAGTCCGAGCCCCCAGCAGCAGCTTCAGTGGGAGCCTCAGGTTGATTTGGAGGAAGAGGTTCCAGCCCCAGCAGTCCCGGTGGGCCTAGCTCAGGTCCCAGAAGGGTTCATTGCCACCCCAGTTCTTTGGGATGTTCTAGTCCGATTGGTAGGCCTCATAGAGGGTGTCATTCGAGCGAGTTTGCTTCCAGTGGTTCCACCAGCGGTGGCAGGTCATCCGGGTATAGTGGCTCAGGCCGGGAGTGACATCACTTTTCAGGAGGCGGCCGATGTGGGCCGTAGAGTTGGGAGGGCTTTGCCACAGAGAGGTGGTCATGGGTCGGGTAAGAGGCCCCGTCATTCAGGCAGATTCAGTGGTACCTCGTCAGGAGGTAGAGGTTCTTATGGTAGAGGCCATCCTCCCAAGCCTTTTCAGTCAGCTCTCCAGGTCACTCATGGTACTTTAGGTGGTCATTCAGGTCGACAGGGTCAGTCTCAGTTCCCTCAGCTGCAGCATTCGTGTAGATGTTATGTGTGTGGTGAGTATGGTCACAGTAGGAGGGTTTGCCCGAGGTTGAGGGGTGCTCAGCCGCGGCAGACGAGGACTGCCATGATTGTGGTGATCCGAGGCACATTGTTAGATATTGCCCTCGAGTTCATGGCAATTTCCAGCATCAGAGTTCTCGTGCTATGATAAAGGCACCTGAGGTTCCACAGCCTGCCCAGCCAGCTAGAGGCAGTGGCAGAGGTGTTAAAGGTGGAGGTAGAGGTCTTAAAGGTGGAGTTCAGGTCGCCAAAGGTAGAGGCCAGCAAGCAGCTAGGCTAGAGGTTGAGTCTTCAGGTGCAGACATTACAGGTACCATTCTGATTTGTATTAGAGATGCTTCAGTGCTATTTGACCCAGGGTCTACATATTCATATGTGTCTTCCTATTTTGCACCCTGCCTGGCTATGTCTAGTTATGCTTTGTACATTCCTGTTTATATGTTTACACCGGTGGGTGACTCCATAGTAGTCGACCGGGTGCATCGTTCCTGTGTGGTCGTATTTGAGGGTCTTGAGACCCGTGTTGATCTACTGCTATTAGACATGGTGGATTTTGACGTCATATTGGGGATGGATTGGTTGTCCCCGTATCATGCCATCTTGGATTGCCATGCCAAGACGGTGACCTTGGCCTTTCCAGAATTGCCCCAACTAGAGTGGAGAGGGACCTCAGGTCATGCCACTCGCAGTGTTATTTCCTATATTAAGGCTCGACGCATGGTCAAGAAGGGGTGTTTATCCTATCCGGCCTATGTTCGTGACTCCAACGCAAAGGTTCTTTCTATTGACTCTGTTCCTATTGTTCGGGAGTTTCCTGAGGTTTTCCCTTCAGACCTGCCGGGTATGCCGCCCGACAGGGATATTGATTTCTGTATTGATCTGGTTCTGGGCACGCAGCCCATTTCTATTCTGCCGTATCGCATGGCCCCGCCAGAGTTAAAAGAGTTAAAGGACCAGTTGCAGGATTTACTAGAGAAGGGTTTTATCAGGCCTAGTGTTTCTCCTTGGGGTGCGCCGGTGTTAGTTGTGAAGAAGAAGGATGGTTCGATTCGGATGTGTGTTGATTACCGGCAGTTAAACAAGGTGACGATAAAGAACAAATATCCACTGCCGAGGATTGATGATTTGTTTGACCAGCTTCAGGGAGCAACGGTATTCTCAAAGATAGACTTGAGATCTGGCTACCATCAGCTGAGGATTAGGGCATCTGATATCCCTAAGACAACATTCCACACTCGGTATGGGCACTAGGAGTTTTTAGTCATGTCGTTGGTGTTGACCAATGCCCTAGCAGCATTTATGGAGTTGATGAACCGAGTGTTCAGGCCTTATCTAGACTTGTTCGTGATAGTCTTTATAGATGATATTCTGGTGTACTCTCGCAGCCTGGAAGAGCACGAGCAGCACCTTAGAGTGGTTCTCCAGACTCTGAAGGATAGTCAGTTATATGCTAAGTTTTTGAAGTGCGAGTTCTGGTTGAGTTCGGTTGCATTTCTGGGTCATTGTATCAGCAGAGGGCATTCAGGTGGACCCAAAGAAGATTGAGGCAGTCAAGAATTGGCCTCGACCAGCTTTAGTGACCAAGATTTGGAGTTTCTTGGGGCTAGTAGGTTATTACCATCGGTTCGTGGAAGGATTTTCGTCTATTGCAGCCCCGATGACCAGATTGACCCAGAAGGGTGCCCAATTCAGATGTTCAGATGAGTGTGAGGCGAGCTTTCAGAAGCTCAAGACAGCTCTGACCATGGCACCGGTGTTGGTTTTGCCCATGGGTTCAGGGCCTTACACAGTCTATTGTGATGCTTCCCGTATTGGGCTTGGAGCAGTATTGATGCAGGATGGCCAAGTTATTGCCTATGCTTCGAGATAGTTGAAGATCCATGAGAAGAATTATCAGTTCATGGCATAGAGTTGACAGCGGTTGTTCATGCTTTGAAGATTTGGAGGCATTACCTATATGGCGTGACGTGTGAGGTGTACACGGATCACAAGAG
Organism: Nicotiana glauca; assembly: GCA_026770625.1. NCBI lineage: Eukaryota > Viridiplantae > Streptophyta > Magnoliopsida > Solanales > Solanaceae > Nicotiana > Nicotiana glauca. The sequence goes on from MU758199.1 coordinate 44,440, forward strand.
CCTTCAGTACTTGTTCAAGAAGAAGGAGTTGAATGTGAGGCAGAGGAGGTGGTTAGAGTTGTTGAAAGATTATGATGTTACTATTTTATATCACCCGTGTAAGGCCAATGTGGTGGCCGATGCATTGAGTAGGAAGTCTGCCAGCAAGGGTAGTCTTGCTTATATACCGGTTAGCCAGAGACCGTTTGCTTTAGATATTCAGGCCTTGGCCAATCGATTTGTGAGATTAGATATTTCTGAGCCCAGCAGAGTATTGGCTTGCATGATCGCTCGTTCTTCTCTATTGGTGCGTATCCGTGATCGACAATTTGATGATCCCCATTTTTGTGTCTTGAGAGACACAGTACAACGTGGAGTGCCACGAAGCTGACATTAGATGAGGATGGTGTGTTGAGATTGTAGGGGCGAGTTTGTGTGCCTAATGTTGATGGGATTCGAGAGTAGATCTTAGCGAAGACCTATAGTTCTCGGTATTCTATTCACCTGGGCGCTGCGAAGATGTATCAGGACTTGCGGCAGCATTATTGGTGGCGTAGGATGAAAAAGGACATTGTTGAGTATGTGGCTCCGTGCTTGAACTGTCAGCAGGTCAAGTGTGAGCATCAGAGGCCCGGTGGATTGTTTCAGAGGATTGATCTTCCCGAGTGGAAGTGGGAGAGAATTACCATGGATTTTATTACTGGACTTCCGTTGGCTCAGAAGAAGTTTGATGCTATTTGGGTCATTTTTGATAGGCAGACCAAGTCAGCGCATTTCATTTCAGTGGCAGTCTCCTATTCATCCGAGAGATTAGCTGAGATTTATATCCGGGAGATTGTTCGCCTTCATGGTGTACCGGTATCCATCATTTCAGATCGGGGTACCCAGTTTACCTCGCACTTCTGGAGAGCGGTTCAGCAAGAGTTAGGCACCCAGATTCAGTTGAGCACAGCGTTCCATCCTCAGATGGACGGTCAGTCCGAACGGACTATTCAGATTTTGGAGGATATGCTCCGAGCTTGTGTCATCGACTTTGGAGGCTCGTGGGACCAGTTTTTGCCTTTAGCAGAGTTCGCCTACAACAACAACTACCAGTCCAGCATTCAGATGACACCATATGAGGTATTGTATGGTAGGCGATGTCGGTCTTCAGTCGGATGGTTTGAGCCGGGAGAGGCTCAGTTGTTGGGTACAGACTTAGGTTAGGAGGCCTTAGATAAGGTCAAGATCATTCAGGAGAGGCTGCGTTCAGCTCAGTCTAGGCAGAAGATTATACAGACCGTAAGGTTCGAGATGTAGATTTTATGGTTGGTGAGCGGGTATTGCTCTGGGTGTCGCCTATGAAGGGCGTGATGAGGTTCAGAAAGAAGGGCAAGCTTAGCCCTAGGTACATTGGTCCGTTTGAGATTCTTGATCGAGTGGGAGAGGTGGCTTATAGACTTGCATTTCCACCTAGCTTTCTGCCGTGCATCCAGTTTCATGTATCTATGCTTCGGAGGTATCACGACGATCCTACACATGTGTTAGACTTCAGCACTATCCAGTTGGACAAGGATTTATCTTATAAGGAGGAGCTGGTAGCTATTCTAGACCGGCAGGTTCGTCAGTTGAGATCTAGGAGCTTTCCCTCTGTTCGTGTTCAGTGGAGAGGTCAGCCCCCTGAGGCCTCGACCTGGGAGTCCGAGTCTGATATGCGGAGCCGTTATCCACATCTATTTCTTGACTCAGGTACTTCTTTCTTTTGTCTGTTCGAGGACGAACAATTATTTTAGAGGTGGAGAATATGCCGACCCAAAGGGTCATCACCTGTTTCCTCACTCGTTCCGTGCTTTCGAGGCTTTGAAAACCTTATTTTTTCTTGCCTCGATTTGCGTGCACAGTCCGGGCACGTAGTCAGAAAACTTTTATGTTGAAATATGTAAATTCTGTGAAAAATTTGAAGAATTTTGATACTAGTATGATTACAGTTGACTTTGGTCAACATTTTTGGTAAACGGATCCGGACCCGAGATTGGACTGTCCCGGAAGGTCCGTGGAAAAATATGGGACTCGGGCATGTGCCCGGAGTCGAAATTCGAGGTCTAGAACCCGAGTAAAAGAATTTTTCTATTAAATTATTTTTCTGAAATTGGTAAAGAAAATGGAAATAAAAATTGATTAAAAGACTGTGGTATCGGGCTCGTATTTTGGTTCTGATGCCCGGTACAAGTCTTATATATTGTTTAAGCGCTTTCTGTGAAGTATGGTCGAAATCGGACGTCGTTTGACGTGTTTCGGACCTAAATATCTAAAGTTGGAAGTTTATGAAGTTTGAAATGAAAATGATGATTTTGACGCTTGATTCAACGATTTTGATGTTATTTTGGTGATTTGATCGCTCGAGTAAGTTCATAGGATGTTATTGAGTTAGTGTATGTGATTGGTTAGGAGCCCCGAGGGCTCGGGAGTGTTTCGGAGGTGTCCCGAGATGTTTTACACTTAGGAATTGTAGCAGATTTCTCTACAATTTTTGCCCAGCTATGGCCTTCTTCGCGATCGCGGAATGGCCCCCACGTTCACGTACTTACAACCCTTCCTCAATTGCATTCGCGTTCCGCCCTTACGCGTTCGCGTAAGGCAATCCCAGGGCCCCCACCAGTTTTCTCTACGCGTTCGCATACCCCCATCGCGAACGCGATGCCTCCAGTTTTCTCTTCATCGCGAACACGGCCTCAATGTCGCGATCGCGTAGGGTAAAAATGCCCAGTTATATTTTTAATTTCCAGAATCAGAACGCATGGGATTTCTTCACTTTTCTCACGAGCCCTCTTCTCTCCCAAGCTTTAGAAAGCCATTAAAGCCCCCATTCTTCAAGACTACTTGAGTAAGTAATTTCCCACTTATTTCCTTCACTTTTCCTATATTAATTAGCAAGTTTCTAAGCCTAAATCATGAAATCAAAGTAGAAATTATGGGTTTTGGGTAGAGTTAGGGTTTTGAGAATTTTGGGTGATTCAACCTCAATTTGGAGTCGAATCTTAAAACAAATTATATATTTGGACTCGTGGGGTTATGGGTGATTGGATTTTGGTCCGAGCCTCGAGTTTGGACCATGTGGTCCCGGTGTCTAATTTTGGTATTTTTGGAGGAATGCTAGAAAATTCCTATCTAGGCTATGGGACGTTGCCATTAAGTCTTTCTTGATATTATTGAATTGATTATGTCTAGATATCACTGTATTGGAGGTGGAACCGCGAGGTAAAGCAATAGTTGAGGATTAAGTGGATTTCAAGGCCTTGAGGTAAGTGTTTGGTTTAACCCTAGCTTGAGGGAATATGAGTAGAGTCTTATTTGTTAATTGCTATGTGTCGAGTACGGTGTATAGGCATGGTGACGAGTATCTATACACCGGTGTCTAACATGACCGTGTATCCTTATATTGAGATTTATCCTGAATTGTTGCTATTCTTCCATGCTTATTTGATGATTTCTATATACTGTAAAGAGCATGAGACGGGGATTATGATTACTAAACTCCGAGGAGCAACGGCTCGAGTTGTATTACGGATTGAGAAGGTATATAATATGAAATGACTCTTTGGAGCGATGGCTCAGATGTTAAATGAATTATAAGTGAGAAGCGTAAGAAAGAGAAAGAGTTGATGATTACTCCCTTGCCAGGACGTGTTATTATTTTTGGTGATATTTCCTCCCTTGTCGGGATTTTTTTGTGTTGTTATTTTCCCTTGCCGGGGCATTGTGTTTATTGATATTGTTCCCTTGCCGGGATTTAATTATTTTGTCGTATTCCCTTGCCAGGATATTCTTCCCTTGTTTGTTTACTTCTTGCCCCGTATTTGTCATTGTTGTTTGGATAAGAAAGTATGATATTGGTAAAGCGGGTTGCACGCCACAACAAGGATATATGAGGATCGGGTTGCGCTCCGCAACAATGATACCTGATAAATGGTATGGGTCGGGTTGCATGCCACAACAATGATATATGAGGATCGGGTTGCGCGCCGCAACAATGATACCTGATAAATGGTATGGGTCGGGTTTCATGCCGCAACAATAATATATGAGGATCGGGTTGCGCGCCGCAACAATGATACCTGATAAATGGTATGGGTCGGGTTGCACACCGCAACAATGATATATGAGGATCGGGTTGCGTGCCACAACAATGATACCTAATAAATGGTATGGGTCGGGTTGCATGCCGCAACAGTGGTATTTTTGGATTGGGTTGCACGCCGCAACAATGGTAATGATGGACCGGGTTGCACGCCGCAACAGTTGTTGACACTATGTGTTTATATTGAACATTGTTTCCTTGGTTATTGTGAATCTAAGCTGCTTTAGTTGTTATTCGGGATTTCTGTTATTTATGTTATCTCCTCATAGTATGTTTCCCCCTCCCATATTGTTAGTTGT
>MU758199.1:51979-74312 GCA_026770625.1 Nicotiana glauca
GAAATAAGCCTCCTGAAGAAGCTTATCACTTCGGTACCCGGTTATGGATAAACATTACCCCCGGTAGAAGATTATTCGTATCGGGTATAATATGTTTATCCTTTCAGTATCCGATTATGAATAAATATTACCCCCGGTAGAAGATTATTCATAACGGGTATAATGAGCTTATCCTTTCAGTACTCCGTTATGGATAAACATTACTCTTAGTATAAGATTATCCATATCGGATATAGTAACAGCTTACACACCAGCTTGTAGTAGCTTACACAACAACTTGGAGTAGCAGCTTATAGTAGCTTACACAGCAAGTTGTAGTAGCAGCTTACACAACAGCTTGCAGTAGCAGCTTACACAGCAGCTTCCTTTCTTCTATAAATAGAAGAGTTTTCAGTTCATTATGTACATCAATTTGAATTCGAATCATATATCAGTTTCTCTCTATACCTGTCTTTACATTATAGTCTTTATTTTATAACAGTCCTATCATTTTGGCTACGGCAATTGTTTTTTATTGCGTTGAATATATCAATAAATAATGATTATTCAGATACAAATGACCGATATTCTTTGGAGTTCAGTGGCTACCAATAATGCAATAGTCGGATGAAATTTATTACTTTTATAGTATTTAGTTCACCAACTTTGGAAATTAATGGCTCGTCAATATTTTACGTTGATACACATATGACACTCAAAAGGTTTAAGTTTGAAAAATAAAAAGATTTAAGATATGGTATCATAATAAGTTCTTAAAAGATTCCCCTACAAACTTGTACTCCTACTTATTTAATAGAAGGTAAATTTACTTTATGGTATAATAATGGGGTTTTGATACAGTTACCCACAAAAATAAAACTATTTATCATTGTCTATCCATTTGTTTTCTACCCATACACTAATTACATTTCCTATCCATAGTAATTTTTGTGAGGAATTTTTTCTTTATTCTCCAATTCTTTTTTATTTCTATGCTTCTTTTCTTTTTTTTCTTTTTTTATTTTCTCCTTTTCTTTTTTCTCATTTTCTTCTTATTTTTTTCTTTTTTGCTTTTCTAATTTCATTTAACTTTTTTTTTATATTCTATTTCTTTTCATAATCTAATTTTATTTACTGTTTTCACTATTTTTTGATTATTATTATTTTTATACAATAAGAAAATAACTGATATAATAAATATTTATTTATCTTTTTTAAAAAAAAATATAACTAATGTAATATACCTTTTTTTTTTTTTATTTTCTTAATTCAATTATTAAACTGAAATAATATGAGTTGTCACTTTATCTAATTCACTGAATATCACACCGACTGCTGCTAAGCACCATAAATTACATAATCAGATTCTAAGAATCAACACGTGATTGCCACGCAAATCTTGATCTCCTTCCCTACAAATATCAGTACACACTCTACCATTAACAATAACACAACCAGTTATGGAGCAAGAAAGCATAATCTACGACCATCAAATCTCTATATATGCTAGTTAGAATATAAAGGATAATAAAATATTGGAAAGTACAATAAAAGTATAAGTAGCAAAAAAGACTTGTAGTACCATATGATACTAATATGGTATAAAGTATATGATTGCTCTAGAATATTGCAACAATTATCTGCGACTATACTATTGTACCAAAACATTAAAGGATGCGATATAAGTATGAGAAAATTACATGCTCGCATTGCAAGCTAAATATCCGCAAAGCAACTTGCTCATTCCGTATACTAACATGGTATATAGTTGTATGAGATCATTCCAACAATTAGCTATAACTATAGAAACTATTACATAATACACATAATCTATGTCTATCGGTATAAAAAAATTTCAGTACTGCAAATCATGTTCGTATAAATAATTTTAGAATAGAATTCACTTAAGAATGCAACTAAAACAATAAAAAAAAATGTTCAAACTACCACATGATACCAATATGGTATATAACTATAACAACATGGTATATAAATTTACTTGTTAATTTCCAACAACTATATGACTATACTACTATTATATAATACACATGCATAAAGAGAAAGATTAAAAAAAATAGTGTACCACATATTAATATAATAAAGTATTTTAAGATATTGTACTATATTACTATTATTAAAAGAAAATTAAATAGTATACCAATTAAATGCAGATAATACAATCAAAAAATGATTCAACTAGCATATGATACCAATATGACATATAATTATACAAATAGGGTATACGGTTCTACTAATTAATTCCAGGCAACTATATATGACTATACTACTATTATATAATACACATGCATAAATAGAAAAATCAAAAAATAGTGCACCACATATTAATATAATAATATCTTTCAAGATATTGTACTGTAATATTATTACATAAAACAAATGCATAAAGAAAAAATTAAAATGATAACATAATAAACATGCATAAAGGAAAATTTAAAAAATTCAAGATATTGTACTATTCTACTATTACTAAAGAAAAGTCAAACAGTGTACCAATTAAATATAACTAACACAACAAAAAAAGGTTCCAATTAACATATGATACCAGTATAGTATATAGATATACCAACATGATATACAGTTGTACGCAAAGAGTTTAAAAAATATTTAATTCTATTATTAAACTGAAATAATATCAGTTGTCATATAATCTAATTAACTCAATTTTCTACATCATAATCTAATATCAGTCAACTTCACTACAAGAAAAATGGCCTTTAAGGAAGGGAAATCTGGTCCCTAAAAGTAAAAATCTGGTCCTAAAAGGTAAATAACGACGGGAACGATCTGGTCGCAACCCGTCGTAATAGCCTCCACCGCTAAATATCAATAACGACAGGTCTTAATATCTGGTCGTTAAATCCCTTTAGAGACGAGCAAAAAAACTGGTCCCTAAATACTTTTAGAGACCACATTTCTCGTTCCTAGTAGGCGATGAAAAAATATTTATTCCCGTCGTGAAATCGTTTTAGCGACCTACTGTATCTGGTCCTAAATTGCCTTTAGGGACGGACAAAAAACTTGATCGTGAATAACATTTAGAGACTACATTTGTCGTCCCTAATAGACGATGAAAAATATATATATATTCCCTTCGTTAAATCTTTTTAGCGACTAACGCCAACTGGTCCTAAATAATCTATTAGAGACCGACAAAACATTTGGTCGTTAAACCATTTTCGCGACCAACCTTTAACTGGTCCTAGATTATTTTTAGAGACGATGTCCCTATTTAAAATAATTTTGTAATTTAGCAAAATATTCATGGTCTATTAATAATCATGAGTAGTCCTAAAAGCTCAATGCAACAAAAAGTAATTTTTATCAATAAATATCAAATTATTATAGAAAAATCTAGATATAAAAAGATAAGATATCAAGGTCAAATCCCATGATGATGTTACTTTCTATGTTTTCTCAACACCATAACAAAAAAAACTTAGCTATCATCCTAAGCTAGACTATGATATCAAGTTTTGCATAACATTTTTAGCAAAATAATAATGAGTTTTTGCATCTTCTAAGCTTGCATCTTGACTTGTAGCTTCAATCTACAAAACCTGTGAGTACAAACGATTGGAAAAAAATGATAAACAACTATTGGTAAAATAACATATATAATTTAAAATGAGCAATAGTTAAATCGCTTACCCCAAAAGCAGTCTAAATTCACGAGGTGTTATCCAGCAACATTAACAAGGCTACAAGAATATAAGAAAAATTAATTAAAAAAGCTTTGGAATGGTTAATCTTACTTTGGTTTGATAAATTCCAGTACGACAATTCGAGATTTACGATTCAAGATACTAACTATTACGAAGAGACAACATCTTTTTTTTAAAAAAAATTGAAAAGATACTCTATATCTCATATTTTTTTTGTAAAAGTACAGCTTTTCCTCTTTCTCATAAAAGAGGATTATCCAACATCAACAGGAAAATAATAGCAATGAAACAGTTCTAACTAAATTAAAAAGATACCAAGCAAATAAAAACAACACCAAATGTTAGCTAAACTGTTTAGCTAAAGGTGATAACTATGACATGCTTGCAGCTAGACGATTGGGTACTATGCCAGATTCGACAAAAAGGCAACATTTCAGAAGAACAAAGTTCAGCCAAGTCCTTCTGGTGATCACCTTTCAAATATTGAGGAGCTCCCTTCATTTTACAGTGAATATATATTCAAGAAATCTCCTCTAACTATTTTCCTCCTAAAGATTGTCTGACATTCACCACCATGCACAACCAAGTTCTTCCTTCAATTGAGGACATTCTTAAAGCAACCTCTGAAATTAGAAATGGAGTTCATACTTGTTTCTACTCAGCTAAAGCAATGCCTAATGAGACCGATGGGTACGAGAATCTTCATCAAGCAACTAAGATCACTGAGAAGCAGGAGACCAACAATGCTTTACAAGGAAACATGGTAATGGGAAATGGAACTGGTTTCTATAATCAATATTCACCTCATCTGGGTGATGTTCTTAAGGACATTTCATCGAATACAATTATGAACGCTCAAGGTCTTAATAACTTAATGGGCAAGTCATTTGAATTCATCAAGAAGAAGGGACGCATCAATACTGAGGACAACTATCCATAATGGCTGAAGATGGCAAGTGTGACATTCAAAAGGTAAGGCTCTGTTGCATCAGATTATTAAATGATAAATGGTTACATCAGTAGGATGTCTTATCAGTCTTGTACCTACACGAGCATGAATTTCATCAAATTCGCAGAGAAATTCTCCCGTGGTATAAAATATATGGTAGATGGTAGACCTACAAATCTGCAGCAAACAACTGAAGCAGTACAAAAATATGTTACTGCAACACGTACTGTTGCATTGCATTCCCCTGCTGATCGAGCTGTATCTACGAGTGCAAAACATGATGACGTAGCATTGAAGGCTGCCTCTAACAAAATTGATATGGTCCAACAAAATGGTGGTGTGAATGCTTCAATAGTGCACGATGGGGAACAGGAATTTGAATCTGCTGAATTTTTAGGAAGGGCAGTCGCTAAGGCAAGTGTTACGCAACCTATTGTGGAGAACAACTTTGATGTTACTACTGCTGTTGTAAAGGGTAACAACAAAAAAGAAAAGGAAGGAGTATGGAAGGTCGTTACACAAAGGAAACCACCTACAAAAAAGGGGATGTCACCAAGGCAGGAAAATAAATGTGATCGGCGAAAGGACACTGTCATTGTGCCCAGCTCAAACATTTTCGAGATTCTTGCATCTGATGAGGGTGGAACTGATGCAATAAGCCTACATGAAGATGTGATGAAAAAGCAACTTGTTCCATGCTCTACCAGTAAAAAAACAGTCAAGGAAGTGATACTTTAGTCGACAATTTCGATTGCCTCCTAAATGCCACATTAAATATGGACCAAGCACATAGGTTGAAGACAGAGGAAAAGAACGAAGAAGCAGTTCAGGTTTCTGAACACCTGGGCAATCGTGAGAAATCAGGAATTGAAACAACTTCTTTAAGTTCAAAGGCTACTGTTGCATTGAATGCAACTAACAAACTACCTAATGTTGGGGCTCCTAAATCTACAGTTGCATTTGTTGATTTAGTGAACAAAACAGTAGCTACAAACCAGTAGCTACTGAACAAACCAATCAATGATGCTGAGCAGAAACAGACTAATCCAGGCAATTCAGCAGCTACTGAACAACAACAGCATGTTGCAAAGCTTCCAAGTGCTATTTAGAAAAATGCAGCAGCAGCTGAAAATTTTGACAGTACAGTTGGAAGCAGCAGCAAAATGTTACAAGCTCCACAGCCGTTACTCTTTCCGGGCAGCACCAGCAGCTTACCAGAAGCTAAGCAGTCCAAAAACACGACTGGAGTAACTGATATCTCTGCTATTTTATTAGAGGACAGAAAGTTGTTGGATGCTTTGGGCAGTCCAAAACCACACAACAATGCAGTCTCATCTTGCTCAAAACGAATGCACAGAAGCTGAAACGTTCAGTGGCCAAGAGTCATGAACCATGTAGTGCAAGGAAATTGAAAAGGAATGAACCATTGTGGAAGTTTTTAAGGTGTTGGAAAGCTTCAGAGACATCTCTTATGGTTGATCCAGACAGAATAAGCTTTGCCAAGTGCGTGTCTGATTCTACAAAAGTAGTGTAATTTCGGAGGATCCGACATGGGTGTGACAGGATTTTTATCAACTAGTATGTCCATTTAGTCAATGTACCACCAAAAGTTTAAGCGAAGAAAGGAGGACTAAAAGATGAAGCAACGTCAAATGAAGTGTAACAAGATACTCCAATGAACAGAAACATTCAAGAAATGGAGCCAACAATCAGATCATCGTAAAATTTATAGAAGCAAGGTCGAACAAGGTACTATGCACAAGCTACAGGAAACCCTCAACCAATAAAAGAAACTTCAACAGACTAAGGCAGCATGTAGAAAGTTCCATTAATAAGATTAAAAATCATAAGCTAACCAAACATTAATATCCTAAAAACCATACTTGAATCACTTAGTTCTGTAATATAGAAGTTGACTATACGTAAATCATGAATAAAAATTAAAAAGTTGGGTATATAGTGACTAACTTGGCCAGCAGACAAAAACAGTGGTCATTCAGTTGAAATAGGCGATGTCGTCGTAAGCGGGACATGTGATTGTTGAGCAGTGAAGTACTCTCTCGTTTTCCTCATTTCTTTCATCTCATCTTCTAAGGTAGACAAGCGCTGTAGAAGAAGAAGAACAGCAACAACTGGAACATCTTCTAAGCTAACCAAACATTAATATCAGATGGCAATAATCTAGATAAAAGATTATAAATTAACTTGTAATTAAAGATGTTGGTTCCTAAAACATGCATACATGGTTTCTTATAGCCGGCTCCGAGATCGAAATAAGTACTTACACCAAAGAAACTCGTAAAGAGTATCGTGTTAGGCTTCCTACTAAGTAAGCTTGCACATACTTGTGTTTTCTTTTATAAAAGTGGAATGACGTTTACCTTTTAGCTTTAGATTGGCTTAACAGTTACAATTAGTAGAATTCTTGATAGAGTTTAAGTTATATACACATTAAGTATAAGAGATTTTCATATATCATCCGATTTTACATATTGTAGTACGTGATCTATATTATTTTCAATATTACAAATATATACATCTTAAGAAGGCTTATCTATAGATATAGTTTGATTGACTTGATAGTGTAGATAATTCTTTACATAGACGATGTCGGTGTGTACAAGTTAAACTCTTCTCGATAAGTTCTTAGCTGCTATTAATGTTATACAAAGTACTTCAAACACAAAGAATCCAGGAAAACAACAAAAGAAAAAGAGCAATATATAGACTTCCATTATCAAGGGTAATCGTCTTTGCTTCCGATCATTAACCAAAGGGGGGCAGTATGTTATCCTCTATGTCACTACTGATTTACCATTCAATCCTCGTCAAAAATTGTGACGACCCGCCCCGTTTTCCCCATATTATGTTGTTCTATGCTTCAATATCAGTATTTGAATGAATTGGATTGAATTGAGTTGGTTTTAGTTAGAAATGAGGCACTTAGCCTCTTAGAAGGAAGCTTGTTTTGGAAAAGTCAACCGAAAGTTGACTATATAGTTAGAAGGCTCGGATGTGAATTCTGGTGATTTGGTTAGCTTCGGGGGATGATTTGTGACTTAGGAGTGCAATCGGAATTGAATTTGGAGGTCCGGTGTAGAATTAGGCTTGAATTGGCTAAGGTTGGATTTTGGTGAATTCCGGATGGCAGGTGAGATTTTGATCCGAGGGTCAGAATGGAATTCCGAGAGTTGCACTAGCTCCGTTAGGTGATTTTGGATATGCGTGCAAAGTTTCAGGTCATTCGGAGGTGTTTAGGTCGGGTTTTTGATCGAATATGCAATTCGGAAGTTTTTAAGAAATTTGGGCTTTGATTTGATCATAATTGAGGATTTTGATGTTAACGTTAGCGTTTTGATGATTCGAGCAAGTTTGAATGAAGTATTAGATCATGTCTGTGCTTTTGGTTGAGGTCCCGGGGGCCTCGGGGTGAATTCGGGTGGTTGAACGAGAGAATTTGATGTTTGAAAGTTTGCTGGTTTTGGTTGCAGCAGGTATCTCCGCATCTGCGGAAGGGAGACCGCAGATGCGGCTTCGCGGAAGCGGAAAATTCTACGCAGGTGCGAAATAGTGTGAGTTCAGCAAGTTCCGCAGAAGCGGAATTTTATTCGCAAAAGCGAGTCCGCAGAAGCGGGAAAATGGTCGCAGAAGCGAAATGGCGATGGCTTGGGAGGTTCCGCAGAAGCGGAACATTTTCCGCATATGCGAGTCCACAGAAGCGGACTATTAACCGCAGAAGCGGTTTTGGTCGACTTGAAGGAAAACCGTAGAAGCGGACAATTTCCGCAGAAGCGGAAGTCGCATAAGCGACAATTGCACCGCAGAAGCGAAAAATGCTGAGTGTTTAATGAAACAGTGGGGTTCGATTTTCAGAAGTTAGAAAAATATTTTGGGACTTCGGGAGAGGCGATTTTGGGCGATAATTGAGAGATTTCGAAGGGATTCCATCAGGTATGAACTTGTAGCTTCAAATAATGTTGTTATGGTATAAAAACAAGGATTAAACACTGAAAATTCAAGGAATTTAAGGGTAAAAATGGTGGTTAGGGCTTGAAGCCTAAGAGAGCCTAAATTGACGATTTGAGGGGCTAAATGGACTCCGATTCTTGTGTAATTGATATGTACGGACTTGTGGTGAGACGAGGATTCCGGAAATGTGAATTTCGTAATTTTTCGAGAAGTGGGCCCGGGGCTCGGGTTTTGCCAACTTCGTGTTTTTGGGTGTTTTTCGAGTTCTTTCGATTGGGTTATGTTCCATTAGCCTATTTTAATGTATTCCTTGTGGTTTTGATCAGATTCGGCACCCGAGGAGGTTGATTCAAGAGGGAAAGGCTTAGCGGACTAGTCTCGTGGCCGGTTCGAGGTGAGTAATAGATGTGGATGATGACCTGAGGGTTTGAAACCCCGGTATATCACACTGTGACGCTATATTGAGGCGAGACACGTACTCTACGGTGAGTGCAGGGTCGAATGTGATCGGGGACTATGGCTTAGTCCGCCCGAGTGATGTTGTACTGTGTTGTTAGCTATAAATTAGCTGGTAAACCTCCTACTTGGATGGTTATGGATATATTTGGGCTGCGTGCCGGTTATTTGGATCCCGTAGGGAGTATTATCACTGTTTCTGTGATTTATAGCATGTTTTCATGATATCAGTCCTGAGCTAAACATTGTCCTGAAATGACTAGCAAAATTCTAAGGTTTCAAACACCTAATTGATAATTACTGATAATTGGAACTAAAACTGGTAAGTTGACTGTGCCTGTGTGGCTTGCATGCATATAGCTGGACTGATAGTGGATCGGGCTGCACGCCGCAGCGTATGTTACTATGATATTGCGCTTGGGCTGTAGGAGCCCCTCCGGAGTCTGAACCCCCACAGTGAGCGCGGGTACCCAAATGGATCGGGCTGTGCGCCGCAGCGGTCATGTGCATTGCATTGCATTCATATATCTATACCTGCCTGTGTTATCTATCATTAATTGTTGTTATTACGCCGTTAAATGTGTAGGAGTATTGATTATAGCTTTACGTTATTATATTTCGAGATTTCTTACTGTCAATAATTATACATGTCTATTACCACTGAGTTGGAAGTACTCACTTTACTCTCTGCATCATGTGTGCAGATTCAGGTACCCCGAGAGTTTAGCTGAGCTTTTGCTGATTTCAGAGTTTATTCGGAGTTGTCGATGTAGCTGCCTGACGTCCGCAGGACCCGACTCCTCCCCTATCCCTTCTTATTATCATTCCGCAGATTTTGAAACTATGTATTATTGGAGTCTTATTACACTGTATTGTTAGAGGCTCTAGACTCATGACCCCCAGGTCTTTGGGAGTGTATTCAGCATTATCGTGATATTCGGCTTATATCTATCTATAAATTAAAATTATTAACTTTATTGTTGATAATGATATTCAAATGGCTGGTTTTGAGCTTCATGCTCGGGTTGAGAGAGTAAATGGTCGGGCTTGCCTAGCAGTTGTGTTGGGCGCCATCACGACCGGGATTGGGGTCGTGACAAAAATCCATCATGTTTATACTTTACGACACAATTAATTTGAACAGGAATTGCAATTCTTACATTAAATAAAGTATTAATAACTTCTTGTCAACCTACTGAATTTTCTTATCTTATCAACATATAGTCTTTATCATCCAAATCAGTCGCGCGCAACTAAAAGACTGCTTCTTTCTAGATGCTATTATTTTTCAGGTATGCTAAAATACATATGACAGTATACACGCTATTCCATCATATATGACAGTACTTTTTCAGATGTAAATCAACATTGCAATATGACAGTATACATGCTAGTCCTATTTTGGCTCGGTAAATCTATCATTGAATACATAAAACTAATATGCCACAAACTTGAATACACTTCAGAAATCGAATTATCTAATTAGGAACCCAACTCAAATACCAGAGTACAAAACCTTAGATAGACAGATCTTTCCACTGATTATACAAAAGAAAAAATACTAGAGAAGTAGTTATATGCTTCAAAGAGTTGTAGAAGAAGAAGAACAATCAACGATTTAGAACAACTTACCAGTTTTTTGATGTTAGAGAAGTATTAGTTGTAGAAGAAGAAGAACAACAATAATTGGAACAACAATCAGCGATTTAGAACAACTTAGAGAAAAAAAAGAGCAAATCTCAATTTGGAGAAGACGTAGGAGATCTAGAGGAGGCATACCTTGGATTAATCTCAAAGGCGAGATGGATATTAGGGCAGAATTCACAATCTCAGTTTGGAGAAGACGCAGATAACAGATGGGGGCTCTAGAGCCAGGCGGAGAATTAAGGCAATTTGTGCGCGCTTTTTTTTGGAAAAAATACAGAGCTTTTCAGTTTTTAGACTTTTGTTTCAATAAATTAATTAGCTTTGGCGCCTGTTTTTAAAAAAATAATAGTATTCTAATAGTTTGGTATAATTTTTGGCGGCACTTTCTCACCTCAAGGCCCCTCAATTATAATTTGGGACTAGCTACTACTTTTTTTAGGGACCAGATTTAATATCTTCCCAATAAAATAAAGCATTAAGGACCAGAATATAATCTCGTCCCAATAAATTTTTTTTTGCGACGAGATTATTAACTCGTCCCTAAAAGTTGGTCTTAGATAAGGCCTTTTCTTGTAGTGTTGGAAAACCTCTAAACGTAAATTGCCAACTTTCGGCAAAACAATACAAATCAACCTCCGGACCTCCGAATTCGACTCCAGGCAAATACTGTTCCAGGGTTGTTTTCACAAAAATCAAACTTCGGTCAATATTTCCAACTTAGGCTTCTAAACCAAGAACCAAAGGGACCAAAATAACCTGAAGCCTTTTCGGAACTAAAATAAACCTCGCAAGTTATAAAGCCAAAATTACACGTGTAAAGAATCAAAAGGGGAAAGAAGGCGCAAATACATAAAATAATCAGTTGGGTCGTTACAAATGATTACTATCTGTACAACCTTACAATTTTGTGGCAGACTAAAACCTTAGAAATTTTTATTATTTTTTGATAGATATTTTTGTTAGCCTTTTTTTTTCCCTTGGGATAGACGATAAAGACATGAAAGGAAAGATGGATAGATCATACATCTACTTAGAAAATATAGGGATATTGGCAACGTCATAAAGAGAAGAAAGAGAAAGAGAGGGAAAAAGGATAGGGGATGAAAGAAAAAGGGAGGAGAAAAGTTAGTTGCAGAGAAAACAAAAATAGGAAGATAGATGACCGAGTTATTATTTTTGATTGCATAGGTATGTATTGTAATTATTTCTAAAATGGGTAAAGCCGAGTAATATTTTTGGGTAAAATAGGTATATAACATAATTTGCTCCAATAATATTGGTACTTTTTTGGGATATTTCTGTAAGATTCCCTAAAATTTATTAGGTCCACGGGCCGACCCAGCCAGCCCCCAGCCAAGCCTCATAGGTCATGAGCTTATTCGGGCCGGACTTAAAAACCTCGTTTTTAAATGGGGTCCAAAAATTCTAGGGAGAAATTTAAAAATAGCCAGATTTACCATTGGTCGTTGAAAAATAGCCAAGTTTCAAAAGTCATCGAAATTTAGCCACTTTAAATCTGAGCAAAAACACTGTTCAAAATCTGAAAAAATACGCCCTCAAATTTTACGGGAGTTCCAGCATAAATATGCTCGAACTCCCGTAAATTTTACGGGAGTTCCAGGATAACTATGCTGGAACTCCCGCAAATTTTACGGTAGTTCAAGCATAATTATACTGGAACTCCCGCAAATTTTACGGGAGTTCCAGCAAGTATAATTGTCCAGTATAATATACTGGAGTTTGGAGCACTGGTGCTCCAGTCTCCCGCAAATTTTACAGGAGTTAGCAAAGTATACCGGTCCAGCATAATATGCTGGAGTTCGTACACAAATGCACTAGAACTCCCGTATATTATACTGGACCGGTCCCTGTTGCAGCAAAATAATGGCTATTTTTCATTGACTTGGTAAATGCTGGCTACTTTTCATTGACCAACGTGAAAACTAGCTATACCATGATATTTTTACAAAATTCTAGCCGAACCCCACAAAATCACGGGTTGAGCTCGCCTAGCCCAACATGCCAAACCCATATTGGCGGCTCTACGTTGAAATAGTTCACTAGCCCAGGCTCAAGCGTCGTCCTATTTTTCAAATGCGTTACTTTTATGGTATATGTATGTAAAAAGTGAAGAACATGTGTATCACTATTCTTTCTAGTATTTTGTGGGTTCTCTGGAAGGAAAGAAATAAAGATTTTTCGAAGGAGAACTGAATCTTTGTACAATCTGAAATATATAGGTGCTTAATTATAACAACTAGCTATGCATGGCACAAATTTTGCAATCTCCCACCAATATTATAATGCTGGTTTCTGCTCATTAATATAAATTCTTCTGTTACTGATTTTAAGAAGTTTAAGGTGATAACAGAATCATACTATAACAATGAAAGAAGGTTCACAAATATCAAAATCAACTAGAATTTACAGGCCAGTCTCCTAGGAAGCAGCAGCTACTGCTTCTGTTGTTTTCTCCTTCTCTTTGACCGCTTTCTTCCAGTTTTCTGCACTATCGATGATCTCCCCAGTTTTTATGAGGTAGCGCACCCTTTTTCCATTGTCTAGTGTTTTATGACCCACCCGACTGGCTACCTTCTGCTCTTTCGAGTAAAGCATCACGTTTGAGCTGTGAATAGGAGCTTCAATCTGAAAACTTTAACACAAAAAGTTACTTTCGTGGTAGGTCAAGGGTTTAGTCAAGACCAAACGAAAAGCTCAGGAACACAATTTTCAGGCAAGTTAGAGAAGAGAGGAATCAAAATAAAACCTTGACTATCTGGCCTGGTTCATCCTCACTCCTACTCTTCACATGCTTGGTTTTCAAGTTCACGTCTTTTACTACTACTTTGCTGTTGTGCTTGATGATCTCGGTGATCTCCCCAACCTTACCTTTATCATGGCCGGATATTACTTTTACTGTATCTCCCAACTTAACATGCATTTTGTGTAGTACTGGAAGGCTATTTGGCTTACACTCTTTCCGCTCCCATCGCTTAAGCTGAAAAATAGACAAAAAAGATTGTTCTTATTCAATGGTAAAACTAATTGTAATCACAGATACTGGTATTTCATCTACAGAAATATCATACTCCCGATGCAAGTGATACATCCGTTTCCTAACAAGCAACAATTAGTCCCCAAGATCAGCAATAGAAAACGTGGCAATTGTTAAAATCTGTTAATGATTTAGTTTAAGCACTTCCCTCATTAGGTCATAAGTTATAAAAGAAGTGCATGCCCGCATAGCAGTAACCCTATAAAAGTAGCTGCAGCAAAAATATTCTTGGACACAATTACACAAATATTAAAAGACCAGAAAATGAACAAGATACCAACCTTTGCTTGAATCAGACATGGACCTTCTGTTGATTTGACCTGCATAGTATCATATGGAGATCATCATTCAAGTGGCGATAGATTATTCTAAGTTTGCTGTTCGATGCACCAAAAATTGGCAAATTGTGTAAAGCACGTACGGTAACCAAAGAGGACAGGGTAGACAATTGCAATGAAGAGCGTTAGTGCAATAAGAGCAACTGAGCAAGTGCATTTTCTGGAGACAAATTTCATTCCAAATTTTGCTTTCTATTGCTTATGATTTTACAGGCATGTATGCAACAATTTTATCACTGTTTGTGATCCGTCATGGTGAACATGTCGGAAAGATAGCAAAGATATGACAAGAGTTGTATTATCACATAAAAGAAATGTTCCCTTAAAGACTCGTGTAAAAATAATAATAAATGGTACAGCAAAGTTTATCAGCGGCATAGCATCTTAGCACAAGTGCTCAAGTATATACGCGCAACTTCTCCAATCAGATGCACACTGACTCAAGAAGTAATACAACTAGAATGGTCGAGCATGTTCTGTCGTCATATTTGACTAGGTGCAGAGTTTAAGATATTAGTTTGACTTATTTACATTAGTGATGATAGATAAGGATATCAAAGCAATGGTTGAGAAGTTAGTTTAATAGAGGAAACATCATACTATTAAAGTATAGAAGTGTTAATCATGTTAATCTTTTTGTAGTTAAAGTTGAATAGTTAAAAATATTAGATTCTTTAAAGTAGTGAAAGTTAATATACAAAAAGAATGGTATTAAACCTTTTGGAACTTTGGAAAAGGAAAGAGTGTGTCTCATATAAATTGGAACTGATGGAGTAAGTTTGAGTTAATCAATTAGCATACGCTTAATACACTTTAAGACTTTTTTTTTTTTTTTCAAAAAGACATTTTGAGGAATCATTGCAGGGGAACTTAGGCGTCTTTACATAGTATTAAAATTTTCACTTGCAGCTCGTCCAAACATACTGAGCAAGAAATAGACCAAAATTTCAAAACTTGGAACAGTGAAAACATATAATTCGGCTGGTATGGAGACAAATGTTAGAAAGTTCAATTGAGATGGATATCAACTATCCCTTATCCAAAACATTGAAGTCAACAAGAGACCTTTCGTAATAAATTAAAGTAGGAGAATTGAGAGTGAGGGATAAAGACAATTTATTTTCAAAACCATACCAGAGGAGGAAGGGAGAGACGTTGGCCGAAGAAAGATGTGGAGAGACCAGTAAA
Organism: Nicotiana glauca; assembly: GCA_026770625.1. Lineage (NCBI taxonomy): Eukaryota > Viridiplantae > Streptophyta > Magnoliopsida > Solanales > Solanaceae > Nicotiana > Nicotiana glauca. The sequence continues at coordinate 67,244 of MU758199.1, forward strand.
GGAGCTCTGCAGAGCTGCCATTCCAAAGGCCGTGCTTCAAATCCTTTTGTGTAGTATGAAAGAAGAGTTTTTGAGGATAGGATAAGAAACGCCCTTCTTCTCTCTCTATTTCTGCGTCCAGACGACCGATCCGAATGATTGGACCTTGGACCGGTCGAGTCCGGCCCAACTAATAAAGAGCCTATCCAAATCTCAAACTCATTTTGTTTGACCAAATTTGACACGGGATTAAAAACTGAATTGATTCAAAATATATCTTGTTGCTTTCTAATAAAATTAGATTGAACAGGATGATGTAGGAGTTCTTAAATAGACCATGTACTTCACCAATTCGTTTGTGGAACCACTTCTCGTGCTTATTTGTCTTGTATTTTTATTAATTTACTTATATGCACTTTCTTATCATCTGTCCAAATTTAATAGGCGTATTGATAATAGTACTACAGTATTTATTCAATAGAACAATTAAGGTGTGAAGAAATTAGCTGGGATATCATTACTATAACAAAAACTAATTAGCTAAGATGTTTTTGCTTCCTATTTTTGTTAATTACAGAAAATTGAGCCATAAAAGAAGAATTTGTGCAGATAAACCCTAGAATTGAAGAGAGAAAAGAAAGAGCTTTTTATTCCATCGTTAGTCTTTCCGGAAAATACAAAAAATGATCTCTATATTCTAGAATATTCTAAATTCTATATATATACATGAGCTATTATCAATAGTGCATGGACTAAGCTGTAATAAGGAAAAATATAGTATAGATAAGTGGGCTGCTGGGTATGATTTGGTGTTGGGCCTGAGTTTGGGCTTCCGTTAACACCCCCCCTCAAGCTGGAGGGTGAAAACACTCCTAGCTTGCCCAATAGAGAATGATGAAGGGGACCATGTAATGCCTTGGTCATAATGTCAGCCAGCTGAGCAGAACTGTGAACAAAATGGAGAGAGATCAGACCAGAAGAAAGACAATAACGAACATAATGACAATCCACCTCGATATGCTTCGTCCGCTCATGAAAAACAGGATTCTTCGCAATGTGCAAAGCAGCCTGACTGTCACAGAATACAGGAACAAGAGCAGTAATATAAAGGCCAAGATCACCAAGAAGTACAACAAGCCAAGATACCTCAGCAACAACCTTTCTCAAAGCCCTATACTCTGCTTCAGCAGATGAAAGGGAAATAGTAGGTTGTTTCTTACTCTTCCAAGAGATAGGACAGCCACCAAGAGTGATAAAAAAACCACTGACAGATCTCCTCGAGTGAGCACAAGTGGCCCAGTCAGAATCAGAGAAAGCAACAAGTGCAAAATCAGGTGTATTGGACAGAAGGACCCCCTGAGCAGGGGCAGTCATTAGATATCTCAACACATGTAAAGAAACTAACATATGAGGAACCCTGGGAGTCTGGAGAAATTGGCTCAAATGTTGAACAGAGTAGGCAATATCAGGCCTAGTATGCTGTAAGAAGTTCAACTTGCCAACTAGTCTCCTGTAAATGGTAGGGTCAGGAAGAAGGTCACCCATGTCAACAGTCAGTTTAATGGAAGGGTCCAAAGGGGTGGAAAGAGGAGAAAGATGAGAACAGTTGAACTCCTCCAATAGATCTGAAGTATATTTGTGTTGATGCAGCATATAACCATCAGGATGAGATGAGACTTCAAGGCCCAAAAAATAGTGGACCAAACCAAGGTCCTTGATTTTAAATTGAGCATCTAGAAACTGTTTTAATTCAGTCATTGCAGCAACATCAGAACCAGCTAGGAGGATATCATCCACATAGACCACAAGGATGACCAAAGAAGCACCAGAAGATTTGGTGAATAGGAAGTAATCATTTTTGCTGGCAATGTAGCGTCTGGAAAGCAAGGCATCAGACAGCTTAGAGAACCACTATCTGGAAGCCTGCTTGAGGCCATATAAAGACTTCCTGAGCTTGCAGACCAAAGGAGAAACAGTGGAAGAAAAAGATGAAGAGATCTGAAGACCAGGAGGGATTCTCATATACACCTCTTCATGGAGATCCCCATGAAGGAAAGCATTATTGACATCAAGTTGAAAAACAGTCCAATGTCTCTTGACAACCAAGGAAAGGAGACACTTAACTGTGGTGAGCTTGACAACTGGAGAGAATGTCTCATTATAATCAATACCCTCATGTTGAGTATCACCCCTAATGACAAGTCTGGCTTTATATCTTTCAATAGAGCAATAAGACCTTTGCTTAATCTTATACACTCACTTACCAGGAATGACCTTCTTATGAGAAGGTAGGGGGACAATATCCCATGTATGGTTAGCCTCAAGAGCTTGAAATTCCTGTAGCATGACCTTCTGCCAAGCAGGGTGATGGACGGCTTGCTGGTAATACTGAGGCTCAAGCATGTGCAATTCAGAGGTAGAAACCTTGTGATTCAAGGAAACAGGTGGATGAGAGGATGGGAGAACAGAAGAGCAAATATAATCTGAGAGATATGAAGGGAGTTGGTAACTCTGCCTGATTTCCTGATGGCAGGAAGAGGAGGAGGAGGAGGAGGAGGAGGAGAATTGGAAGAAGGAGCAGGAGAGGATGTAGAGGAAGTATCAGGAGGTTCCAAGGGAGAAGAAACATAATGTGCTGGGGAAGGAAGGGGAACATGAGAGATATCAGAAGTGGGAAAAACAGAGGGAGGGGGGACACAAGGTGATGTGGGGGAAGAAGTAGCAGGGGAGAAATCAGAGTCAACAAAATCATTTGGAGGAGGAGGGAAATGAGAGGAAGGGGGAAGGTGGTAAGGGAAGATGTGTTCATGAAAGAGCACATCTCTAGAGAAAAAAATGGAATGGTTAGAAAGATTAAGGAGCTTATAACCCTTTTTTCCACAGGGGTATCCCAAAAACACACAAGAAATAGCTCTAGGTTTAAATTTATCCCTGCCACGCTTAGGAGTGGTAGCATAACAAAGGCATCCAAAAGATCTCAAATGATCAAAGGAAGGAGGAAAATCATGTAGTTTTTCAAATGGGGAAATGTTATTAAGGACCGTGGAAGGTAATCTATTAATCAGATAGGTGGCTGTGAGAAAACAATCACCCCAATACTTGAGAGGAAGTTTAGACTGATACAAAAGAGCCCTAGACACTTCCAAAAGGTGTTTGTGTTTCCTTTCAACCACTCCATTCTGTTGAGGGGTGTGAGGGATACTAGTCTGATGGAGAATGCCATTGGCAGAAAAGAATTGCTGGGCTTCAGAACTAGTGCCTAACTCATAGGCATTGTCAGATCTAAAAGATTGAACATTTGAGTTGAAATGAACTTTCACCATTGTATGGAAGGCCTTGAGTACATAAGGGGCATTACTTTTGCATGACAATAGGTGAGTCCAAGTAACTCTGGAAAAATCATCCACTAAGGTTAAGAAATACCTAAATCCATTGTAAGTTTGAGTATTGTATGGACCCCAAATGTCAACATGAACAAGTTGGAAGGGGGTAGAAGAATGAATAGAGCTTTCAGAGAATAGCAATCTTTGTTGTCTTGCCATGGGGCAAATGGTACAGGAGAATGATTATTTATGTGAGATCTTATCAGACAAAAAAGAAATGGATTTCATTCTATAACATCATTTTTATTGAGAGCAGAAGAGTTGTTAGTACAATTTGTAAAAGGAACAGTTACAAGAGTAGGATAAACACTATAAGAAGCACTAGAATTATTACATTGAACAGAATTAGAAACATTGATAGGAAAAGAAACAGGCATAGAAGATGAAGTCACATTAGGATGCATGAAATACAACCCATTTGCAGCTTTACCAATTTTCAATGGCCTCCTCAGAGAAGGGCCCTGTAAAATACAGGCAGAAATGGTAAGAATGGCAATGCATCCGAATTGAACAAGAAGTTTGTGAATTGATATGAGATTAAAGTGAAAAGAAGGAACTAACAGAACATTATGTAAGATCATATCTGGCCTGAGTTGCATAGACCCAGTAGAAATGACCTTTACTTTGTATCCATTAGGTAAAGTTATTAAGAAAGGAGTAGTGAGTGGTGTTAAATTGGTTAAAAGGTGTTTGTGTGGTGTCATGTGGTTAGTGGCACCTGAATCTAGAATCTAAGAATTTGAACCTAAGTTTGAAACTACACATGCATGAAAAGCAGCAGAATGCACTTCAGGATGATTATACACACCTGCAAAGTGAGCAAAACCAATGTTTTCTGGGGTAGAACTATCAGGATGTATAACAGGAGGATGATTCAGCTGTTGAAACAGAGTCATGAGGTGGTCATATTGTTCCTTGCTAAAGCCATGACCAGTGATCTCAGAAGATTGACCATCAGTGTGAGTATGGTGAGGAAAAGGACCTTCTGATTGCACACAAGCAGCAATCCTTTTGCTTTTGGTAAACTTGAAGTCAGGAGGAAAACTATGTAATTTGTAACACTTCTCAATGCTATGTCCAGTCTTTTTGCAGTATTTGCAAGACAACTGAGAGGAAGAACCTGAACCTCTCTTTTGATCAAACTGGAACCTTTGAGTATAAGGTCTAGCAGATGTCTGGACAAGACTACTAAAAGCATTGAAAGAGGCTGACTCATTTGAAAAACTGGATATAGGAGCTGAAGTCTCTTTTTGTTTTTCATCATGTTGGAGTATAGAATAGGCTTTGCTTAGGGATGGAAGGGATGACATCATCAGAATATTGCTCTTGCAAGTGGAATATCACTCATTTAGACCACTAAGGAATTGATATATTTTCTGTTGCTCAATGAATTTTGGTAGGGCTCCACATGTGCATACTGGTCCTACATAGGCAGTACTAAGTTCATCCCAAAGACCCCTCAATTTTGTAAAATAAGTAGCAATGTCTAATGGTCCTTGTGAAGTAGCACTGATTTCCCTTTGTATTTGAATATATTTTGAACCATTTGATGTACCAAATCTTTCATTTATATCATCTCAAATGTCTTTAGCAGTGTCAAACCCCATAACACTATTTGTTATATCTTTAGACAGTGAATTTGTTAACCATGCAATTACCATGTCGTTGCATCTTTTCCAAAAGGGGTAATAGGGAGAATTAGATAGAGGTTTAGTGACTTTTCCTGTTATGAGCCCTAATTTATTTTTAGCGGAGAGGGCAGTAAGCATATTCTTACGCCAAATAACAAAACCACGCCCATCAAAAGGTGGAGACACTAAATGTGTTCCAGGACTATCCGATGGATGAACATAGAATGGATGAGATGGATTTATGGTGAATTCATCAAAACCAACTGTCATAGAGGAAGAACTAACATCTGGACTTCCCCTGACTTAACCCTAGATTTTGGAAGTTTCCAAATTGATACGAGAAACACTCAATTTCACCTAAGTGTAGCAGAAAATAAAGATAATGTTACCGTCCTTCTTTGCAATCTAAAGAAGGTGAGGCCTTGAAGTCAATAATCCCGCTGATTTGGTGAGGATGAAGAAGATACCGGAGTAAAGTGCCGGAGAACGGAAACGACCAGAATTGCTATAGGAATCTTCAATGGTTGCAACATAGGATCAAAACAACGCCCTATTCCCAAATCTTCACTTCAAAATGTGATTTCAAATGAAATCGACATAACTGAAAAAGTTCATGAAAATCGATGAGGGTACCATCGATCGAAAGAGGAGATCAAGGATCGTTGATTCCTTGCTGTGATACCATATTAATTACAGAAAATTGAGCTATGAAAGAAGAATTTGTGCAGATAAACCCTAGAATTGAAGAGAAAAGAAAAAGCTTTTTATTCCATCGTTAGTCTTTCCGGAAAATACAAAAAATGATCTCCATATTCTAGACTATTCTAAATTCTATATATATACATGAGCTATTATCAATAGTGCATGGACTAAACTGTAATAAGGAAAAGTATAGTATAGTTAAGTGGGCTGCTGGGTATGATTTGGTGAGTTTGGGCTTCCGTTAACAATTTTGCAAGAGATCCAGCTGTAGCTACTAGCTAGTACGGTTCTCAGTTACTACCTTTCTTTTCTCTAAAAAAAAAAAGGGATGTATCTTCTAATGTTACAAATATTTAAATACTTCTCGAATCAAACTTGCACTTAAATTCCGACAACTTCTTGCCCTTCGCAACCATGTCAAATCCTATTAGACTACGAAAAATAATAACAAGTCTAAACTGCCTTCCATAAACACAATAGTACTAGAACTCATTAGCTCATTGAGGTAATTCTAGCTCGCCAAGGATCAATTATTTATAAGAGCCAAACAACAGTTAGTAATACCGGAAATTAGATGCCATTGTGCTTTCCTGCTAATTCCAGCAAAGTCATGTAAATCCTACAAATCCAGTCGGAAAAGAGATACTTTTGGCTGTTGAAGATGATATGAACATTCATAGAATTGGAAAATGCTGATCCGGGCTTTCCCCCTTTCCTTCTGCCATTCATTTACCTTCCACGCAAATTTACAAAAATTTAACAAAATTGGAAAGAAAGAAAGGCTATCTTACACGCAGACTATAACAGATCCTAAATATCCCAATCGAACTCACCAAAGGCAAAAGTGTGTTGCGAATGGAGAACCTAACAACCTGACCAATTTTACAAGAAGAAAAGAGGAAGAAGTAAACAGAAAAAAAATAAACAAATGGAAGAACTGAGTTAAACTTCACATGAGTCAGCTGTGCTGTCCATCGATTCCCCCCGTCGGTGTCCAGAGTTTGGACTCCGAAGATCAGGTTGTTCAACATTGATGGTAACCTCCTCTGCCGTTGCAGATGAAGAACGCTTGTGGCGCTTTCTGTCGTGTCTAGATTTGAGTATCCTTGACAGAACCTGCACAATGTCCCTCATGGAAGGCCGTTTCTTGGGGGCACGATTCACACATTTGTATGCAAGTGCAGCCACATCATTAAGCTCTTGCAAATCATACTTCGCATCAAGACGGGAATCTGCAATTTCCTCCCATCCACCTCTTCCATCTGTAGTCATGGCTGCCTACGATCATTAATCATTTGGAGCTTAACTTCTATATTACTGAATAGGTTTAAGAAACATCTGGACAATTAAAAAAGAGAGGGGGGGGGGAGGGGG
>MU758199.1:76149-89090 GCA_026770625.1 Nicotiana glauca
GGGGGGAGAGAGAGAGAGAGAGGGATCTTACTAGTTCAACATACTCGATAAGCCCCTGAAGAGGGTTTCGACCAGCAATAAGTTCAAATAGTAAGACCCCGAAGCTGTAAACATCGCTTTTCTTAGTGAATGACCTAGTTGATATATATTCAGGATCAAGATATCCGAATGTTCCACGGATGTTGGATACATGTTTACTGACCATTTCTTCCCTTGAAAGCCCAAAATCAGCAACCTATGTATTAAACCCAATGATTAGCATTAGCCCGAAATGGCCTTATAGTATGACCGCCACAAAATCTGCCATTTAATTATCATCAGAACCAAAGAAATCTATGCCTTTTACTTTAGTTTTGGAGAGAAATAAGAAATATATTTGGCAACTGCATACCCTAGCTCTCATTGACTGATCCAACAAAATATTGGATGATTTAATATCCCGGTGTACAACTGGAGGAACTGCCTGAAAAAGGAAATAACAAAGATTAAAGAGGCCAGTGAATGAGCAATATACGGTAGCAGGAGAGTTGCCACTAGGACACGCATGATTCAGAAATTGAGATCCCCAAAAATGTATTTTGTATATGAATGGTAATTTGTGCTTATTTCAAGGATCCGTGGTACAGAAGAGATATTGGTTGTTAATCATATTTCAGAAGCATTAAATGCAAATTATGGGAGAAGATTACCCCGTCATGAAGATACTCTAAGCCCCTAGCCACATCAAGAGCAATTTGAACTCTCAAATCCCAGCACAACGGTTCAAGCTTTTCATCTGTCAAAGTAGTTCCTTTGTTAAAAGACTAACATATTATCATGCATGTGAAGGGTTATCCTGGAAGCAAATATCTGGCAACTTTACAATATTTTGCATTGCTACGAAAACTTTGATTGCATGAGTACATAATATGCTAGTCAAAAGACAAATGCCAGTATAACGTGAATCTCACAGAACACAAAGGAGTATTTCCAATTTGAGGTGGTGGGATATAGTCATATACAGTCCCTAGTATTCAGTGTATGTGCAACCACAAGTGTCATGAACTGGAAGCGCTAAACTGGGCCTTAGGGAGCCCTGCTATAAACTAATTAAATAGTTTGCACTGAACGCCTACAAATGGAGGACACCACGTATATGAGAAAATAATGTTCAGAACGGAACTCATTTCTAGACTGCTAGAATATACAGTGGGTAAGCACGAGACTGACAACACCCAAAACTTAGCTATTGCTGGCAGTAAACTGCTGAAAACTATCAAGCTTACCCATATAACTACAGTTCAATTTACTGCAAATTATGCGATTTTGGTGATTTGAGAGAGATCTGATAATATGCACAGTTAATTATTGCCTTAATCAAACGATGACCGATATATGTTATTCAATGCAGTAAAATTGAGGTGAAAAATGCACATCCAGGCATGCAATATTTGGAAATATCAGCATCATCCAATCAGAGAATGTTTTCAACTTGTAGAATGTTGCAGTAAAAGGCATTGTTCAGGAATGCCTCTCAAAGAATTGTTTCTCTTGCCACTAAATCATCAGACAGAGTTCTCCATAGCATACCGTACAAGTGAGAAGCCAAACTGCCTCTGCTCATGTAAACGTAGATAAGCATATGCTGACCCTTCTCTGCACAATATCCAACCAAATTCACCAGGTTTCTATGATGTAGCCTTCCCAGTAACATGACCTGTGGAAATAAAAGAAGCTGGAAGTCAAATTAGTTTTTTATAATTTACAATATAAAATGTAGTTCAGCAATTACAGCACAACACATATGGTTTAGCGCAAAATACGAATAACAGAATGAGGCTCAGAGGATATCTAGAACCCTACTGGATGAAAGGTTTTGTTAACTTAAAAGCACTAGAATTTGCCTACATTTTTTGGTGTGCTGTGGCATTTAGAGAATATTGCACACATTAGGAGGATACAGCAATTTCCTGTCCCCTCTTGCTTAGGATCAGTTGCAAGCAATTCATCAACTACTGAATCAAAATATGAGCGGAGTTAAAGTAAATATTCCCTTCTCTTTTTGTTTATAAACTGGATGTTTGTTAAAGATCACTAGGGCTTGTAACGCTAGCATGTTCTCTAAGTGCTATCTCATGATTTAAGGTAAACATTTTACGAAGTATAAAAAGTAAGTAAACTTATTTAGCATTTTCCACGACTACACCATATTTATCAACTGGATGTTTAGTGAACTGGCTTTTCCATATGTTAACGCAGTAAACATGGTTGTTTCCCAGTTCCAAAAGTTGTCAAAATTTAAAAATGTTTGAGCAAGGTGACTTGTCAAACAGATGGCAAACCACCATGAAAGGTATGCTTCTCTGACGTTTAGAGTACCTCTGTTTGGAATTCTTTCTCTCCTTGTTTAGAATCAGTTGCGAGCACTTTGACAGCAACTGTCTCACCAGTAGACATCTGAGCCTTATAGACAGGACCATAGGCCCCTTGACCAATCAATGTGGTGAAGTTGTAGGTTGCTCTTTGCAAATCCCTACCCATTAAGAAAGAGTACGTTAACTAAATGTTTAAGCATCTCTCAGAATAAAAACTTCAATAAAATGTAAAGGATTATAGAAGATAAATATATATGGTTTAAAAGCTTCTCATTGATTACAAGTTCTTCTGTGGCATTCTGATGTCGGAAAACACATTGTTCTAGAAATGATAAAACTAAAATATGCATGTACAAAGGTTTAACATTTAGACAAATCCTTAATTGCAAATATTGACCATATTAAAACAAATTCATTACCAGTAGGCACTAGTATTCATTTTCAAAGTCTTTGATTTCAGGCTAACATCTCCTATTGCTGCTAAACCACTACATTGACACCAAAACCCTTCAAAAGAGGCTTCATCAGGCATGCAAACCACATGGAAAAGTTTGCAAATGGGAAAAAAGTGAGACACGTGTTAGCATATGTGAAATGGCTTTTTTACCATTCCATAAAAAGAATGGGTGGGCCGAGGGTCTATTTCTAACACAAGGTAGGGGTAAGGTGTGCGTACACCCAACACTCCCCAAATCCCACTTGTGGGATCACACTGGATATGTTGTTGTAGAAAAATAATGGGTGAAGGTTGATCTCTGGTTTGCTTTATGGGAGTATTGGAAACAAACATTCATAAGGTTTAAGCATATCAAATGTAGATTATTTTGAATTAGCATATGGACAGACTATCACGGGGTGAATGAGCAACCGAGACATACTGCTGTGAGATAGGTAGCTCAGCAGCTTCATTATATGCCTTCCTATTGCGATTACTTAGCAAAAAGTCTGGTTGATGTTGATACTTTGTGCTTCTCAGAGGAGAGTTAAGTGGGTTGATACTGGTTGAAAGGCTAACATATCTAGTTTATTGATTAAGATGTGGATCTAGCTGGTGCAAGTAATGCCAAACAGTCATGAAAAAGTAGTGTATGATAATTTGGCACAGTTATGAATCAAAAGCAGATAATCATGGCCCTAAGATGCAAGGTCTATTTATTGAAGAGTGCAATTTATGGTCATTAATGTGAAGGGAATTGCAAGACCATTCATCAGACTTATGAATCAGAGGCATTAATTGGATATCGCCATGGCTCAAAGATGCAAAATCTTGCTACTGGAGTATGTTCCTAGTTTTACAGAACATCCACAAAGATACACTGTTGGAATTTTAAACAAAAAATTTTCAAAGAAGCCAGACATTAGGATGGACGCTGTTTGAACTTAAGCTTTCTACAGTCAACGACACTTTCTGTGATAAAGAGTAAATAAAAGGAATGCTTCATTTCTGCTATGGCAAGTACTGTAAGGACATGGTTAAAATGAAAGAAGAAGTTTGGATTTCCTAGGATCCTTCTACTTTATTCTACTTCTGGTGATTTGAAACAACTATAACAGTATAGTACTGATTTTGAACAAGCTCTACAATAATAAGCCATGGAAAAACTACTGAATCTCATTTCTCTTTGCACATACAATGAGAGAGCAGTAGATTGGAAATCAAACAAAAAAGTCGCAACATTCTTTGCATATAGTCACAGTACATACTTGTAGGAGTACTCGAGTATACCGGATGCAGAAACTACATTTGCCTTTCTAAGGCTGCCAAGCCACACTGACATGCCATTCTGGATAGTCGATTTTGGTGACTCAGTACCAATGGAAGAATCAGATAATACTGTACAAGTATCGGCACCATTTGCACGAATAGGAATAGTGGCAGCCCTCCTAGAACTGCTATTCCCTATCTGAGGACGTCTCCTATGGTACCTAAAGCAGAAAAATGCAAGTATAGCTAAAAGCACTCCTATCACCACTCCAATTGAGATGCCTATAATTAATCCATGTGACTCCTTCTCCATTTCTTCCGTGCACTTCGAATTTACAGCTACTTATGCATCGATCGCATCCTGAAATAGCTGTAAGAAATTAAAAGCAGTTAACTTCTGCACTTGGTGGCTCAAGCATCTTTTGCACTCAAGAGTCATCATCATCATCAACAACAACAACAATAATAACAACTAAGACTCAGCCCCAAACAAGTTGGGGTCGACTATATCATCTCAGGCCAGTAATATACAAAATAACTCCCGTAAGTGTAGACTAATCTCGTTGAAAGAAATAATGACTCATGTTCTTTATATTTTCTAGTGACGTATAAATCTCGGAAAGGACAGCTCCTGTAAAAGCATAATTTCATTTAGACTACAACTCAATTACGAAAAAGAAACTACAACAACAACTTCCCGCAATCCCAAACTAGTAGAGATCAGCCATGTGAATCCTCAATAACCATTTAGTTTCGTGTAGGCTAATCTCGTTCAAAGAAATAATGAATAAAATTATAATCCAAAACTGGATCTCCAATTTCATCGGTATAAAGGGAATCGTAATGATAAAATAAAATTATATCGAGAAGAGAACAAAAACATGCTTTACGAGAATAGTCTTGTTTGCTATAAAAAAATCACTGAGCTTACAGCGATTCTAAAACGACAAAGCTTATTCCACCAGCAGCGAAAAAAGGCAAAATCTAGAAATGAATGTTCCATTCCTTTTGCTCATAAATTTGTGGACAACCAAACAACAGATCAAATGAAAAAACACATCGATATTAGTACAAAGCTAAACATGAGAAAGTAGAATAGTACAGATCAAACAGTAGTGATAAAAGTAGTAAGAAATTATGAAAACGGAAGCTCTGAAAAAGAGCCATTTTCAGGGGACAAACTGTTAACGTGCATTCATCCATTGTACCTTGAGTGAAGCAGTTACAAAGCGTGATGAAGAAGGATCTAAGCCACGTTGCGAAGCAACAAAAAGTAGGGAATTTGAGATGAAAAAAGCAAGGAATCTGGTTAAGACAGTGTTTGGAACAGCGGAAATTGCTTAGAGAGAGAGGAAAATTCAGAAAAATCAAATAGAAGAGGCGAGAGCAGAGTGTTGTTCTGGCAACTGTGGTGGACTCGTTCGACATTTACGTTGAGACTTAAACGCGCGTGACGAATGATGATTATTTTATATTTTCGTAATGCCCTTATACGCACAATATATTCAGACAATTCACACGTCTTTTTCTTTCTTATGATGAATAAAATAGAATAAATGATGGTCTAGCCACTTAATGGACCCTATATAAATTTGCATTATTTTTCTTGTGTTACAAGGAAAAAAAAGATTGAGAGATTCTAAATTTAAAGATCCTGAATTTCATCAAGGGAAAAGTATTAATCAGTTCTAACAAATTACCGGTCGAATTTATTAAAATTTTAAGCTCCTTCATTTCATTAAGGAAAAAGTATTTTTCACGAGAAACTTCTTTATTTTTCAAAATATTAAACTATATCCTCCGGCGAGAAATCTCATTAATTTCATCATTTTTATTTGATAGTGAGACACAAACTTTTCACTAACATTTAATTTTGATGATTTATCATGATAAGGATTAAGGGGTAAACTATTTTAGGCCCCAATTTCTTTAATATAAATAATATAAGCAAATATCCTAAAATCTTACAATTAACGTAATCACTCTACAATGTAAACTAGTTTTAGTGTGTAGACAAAATTAATGTAATCACTGTACAATGTAAAAAGCATTTATGCAGGGTCCGGGGAAGGGTCGCACCCCAATGGGTATAATGTAGACAGTCTACCCTGATACAAGCATTAGTGGTTGATTTTATGGCTCGAACATGTAACCTATAAGTCGTACAAAAATAATTTTACCGTTTCCTTAAAATTTTGCTAGTGTCAAACATTGGAATTCTTAATTAGCAGCAAATAATCATGATTAGTCCATGATAAAAGTGGATCCACGTTGACCGTTATTTGGGTTTAACTACAACTAAGCATACCCCTTTAAGCTTTTCCGAGTACATAATTTCTCTTTATCATCATTATCCATGAATAATGGTTTTTTACTCAGTGTGATGAAAAAAAGAGACTACTAATTGGCGATTTGCAACAATTTAACGGATAGTTCTATCAACATAGCTAGAATAATAGTTTTTTGCTTAAGATAGTATAGCAACTTATACTTATTTGAACACCAGAGGATGTGATGCAGTGGATGAGACTAATCATCCTTTAATCATACATCTCAAATTAGAGCGCTAGGTATGAAAAAATTCTTGGTACGGAGCGCTTCCCCCGAATGAGGCCCTACGCGAATCGAATCCTGATATAATCGGGTTTCGATGCGGGTACAGGACACCGGGTGAGAAACTAAAAAGAAAAATTTATACTTATTTGAAGTTTCAAAAGGTTGACAAGACATCTTATGGCCCTAGAAGAATTAAAAAAATGAATCGGGATATAGAAAAGCTACATTAATGGAACATGTTAACATGGACGAAGAGCGCTGGTGGAATTCAAAAACATATCTGTACAATTTGAATTAGAGAAATTAAAAAGGCATCCTTTATTTTTATTATTATTATTAGCTTTATTTAATTTTTTTTTTTTGGGACTGAAATGATGTTTTGGTAAATGGTTCGTAGTATTTTCTGTCGCGACCTATGTGTGGATTGTGTCACAAACCTCTCGACCTTTGTTGTTTGCATGATCAAAGTCATTTTTCAAAAATATATTTTCCATAAGAAAGTCTTTTATAATGTTTGGTTATCAAAAATTAATTTAAAAAATATATTTTTCATTAAAGAGGAAACGTTCCCTCATTAATGAGTGAAATCATTCTTCTTACAATTATCTCATTACCTTTTAATTTTATATTACTAGCTCCAACTAACATGTAGATATTATTGTTATTCATCCTAAGTACACGAAAATCTCATCAAAACAATCTTCAAAATTTTAGCATCATTATTAATGTGATAATATTTGTTCCGAATTTTTTTTCGTTCACCAAGCAAATACCGAAAACATTTTTCGTAATCTTTTTGATGGAATGTGACTTTCGTGTACCAAACATAATATGATTAATCTTGTCTATTTATGTTTTGGTACGCTCGTAAAGTTAAGCTTAATAACAAAATCAAATTAAGTCATGTCAACCCTCACCAAACCATTTATCTAAATTGTCAAACATCATACCATAAGTCTCCCTTGAAAGTAATTTTTTAATAATACACAACATGAAATATGAATTACTATCAAAGTTGTACTATTAAACTACACAATTAATCGATACGAACCTGAAAGGTTTAATTCAAAAAAATCGTGTTTATTGTGTTTGCATATCATGCCGCACATTGCCACATACAACGATTCGATGAATATTATAGTAACTTGCCATTCGGCAGATTATAAATATAGTGAAATCATTTTAGATGTAATACCATTAGAAGATACTTATTATAAAAGAGGAAATAAAGTTAAAGAGTTATCATACTCTCAAAGAAATTCAAACCCCAAATTTCTATTTAATATTTTAACATTTTGAATCGCGTAATCATCTCCTCTAATACAATTTAATACTTAATGTATGATTTAACAACTTAATGGTATTAGGATTGATAAGGGTGTTTGGTCTGACTTATTAGGACCCTATCCAGATCTGTCATTGCAATTAATTATTTCTTTTTAAAGTTTGAAAATTAATAAAATAGAAAACTCAAAATAAAATTCTTGAGTCGAAGGTCTATCGGAAATAGTCTTTCTATCTTTTTTAGATGTAAAAGTAAGATTTGCGTATATACTATTATATTCAAACTTTACTTGTTAGACTTTATTGAATCGTTCCGGTTGTTGTTGAAGCTCAAAATGAAAGAGGTAGATATTGGCAGTTAATGAATTCGGATGAAATAGCTATGGCAGTAATCAACTGTCAACCTAACCCAACCAAGTTTGATATATAATAATAATATCAGCAAATTGCAAACACGACAAGATATGGCAACCATACGACAGCCCCCACGTTGGAACCATGTTTGAGTGCCACTTTCATCCCCCTCATCTCCTAAAACCAAATTAAAGAAGAAAAAGAGCGACTTTATTAATTTCTTGAATGTGAAAGCTTCATTTTATTACTTTTTCCGGTCTAAAATAAGTGATTTTTTTAATATTTTTATATAAATTAAGAAATTCACCTTTTAACATTAATTAAGAATAAAATTGATCATATTAGCCTTTACAATCTCACATAAACACTCCTAACACATACTCCAACACTATTTACTCCAATGCCAATGTAGGAAAAAAATACTCCCTCCGTTTCAATTTATGTGAACCCATTTGACTGGGCACGAAGTTTAAGAAAAGAGAGAAGACTTTTGATCTTGTGGTGTAAAATGAGGCACATATATTTTGTGTGGCTATAAATCATTGTGTAAAGGTAAATTGTTTCCAAATAAAGAAATGAGTCACTCTTTTTTGCACAGACTAAAAAAGAAATAGGTTCACATAAATTGAAACAGAGGGAGTAATTAATTCATTCTTGAAATTCGAAAAAATCACTTATTTTGGATCAGAAAAAAATTAAAAAATAACTTATTTTGGATCGGAGGGAGTACTCTTTTCCAGCTCATGAACTCTATATACGTCATGTGTGTGTTTACTGGTTGGTTATTCCTGATTGTCTCAACTTAGAAGTTGACCAGGAGGATAGTTTTAACTTTTAACCTAAAAAGAAATCCAAGACATGCCTAGAACTTATCAAAGAATAAGATTCCCAAGGAAATATCTGTTTCGCAATGGCACATGTCTTTCATTGGTATAGGCCAAAGGGTGATTTGTTTGTAACTAATTGTATAAAACAAATTTCTTTTGCATTATGTCCCCGTGCCGTCTCATCGTCTCCGATTACTATTTAAGAGTTGATTTTTGAATTTTGTGTTTGTCTCAAGAAGTTGTTTTAGCTTTTGTATGTCTCAAAAAAAGGATCTGAGACTTTATTTCAACATGTTGTGGTTAGTGTATGGGCAAAAAATTTCAAAGTCATATGTTTGACCCGATCAGTCGAGATAAAGTCTTTGAAGGCCGTGATATATCGATATTATGATGTGTTGACCTGACCCCAAAAAGTCGAGGCCACATAAAAGGAGTAAATCGTCGTCGAGCACGAGGTGGCTTGAGAGAAGACGAGGACGAGCATCCGTCCTCGATATGCAGTAACGACTAGCTTAAGGATTTAGATTCCTTAAGAGAATATTCTAGTGAATATTCCTCTCTGTTGTACTATCTAGGATTTTTGTTGCCCATGTACCCTTATAAATAAGAAGAGATGCAGTTCTAGAAAGGGAATAAAATATTTTTGTAAAGAATAATATTGACATTCTTTATGAAGAAGAATCGGAATATTCAACTGCTTATCATCATCCATCATTGTAAGAAAGCTCAGTGAAAAATTTCACCCTTGTCGGGTGAACCTTGCTCCATGTATCACTTAAATACCATTTATTGCTTTCTTTCACATTCTTAAGCCATCATTGCTTTATTATTACCATAAGACATCCTTATCTAACAACACACGTTTAATACGCTTCCTAAAAAATATTAGATCTGCTACTTGGATATTAATTTTGACTTAGATTAACCCTTCTCTCCATAAATCTCATTGTGTAAATCTAGATCTAAATTTTGGATCATATAGTGGAGTCGTATGTGGAGATTTATTAGTCAAACTTTTATTTTTCATCCAGATATATAACTTTTGTGACTTGTTAACCTAACGTGCTGTAAAGTTATCCTTTATCTCCTCTGTATACAAGTCATGGTAGGTAATCAAGGAAAGGAAAGAAAAGCTATAGACAACGTCCTGCTCAATCTTATAAGTTCCATCGACGAAGGGAATGACACCCAAGATAAGGAGGTGACCCCCACGACATCCCCCAGATTAGAGAAGTCACCTATACCTTTATGCAGCACAACCAAACCAACTGGAAAAAGGGCTTCCATGTCCGCAGGAGAGAGGGCGCCACCCGCTATGAAAAGCTCCTCGAAGCTTGGCTAACCGACACTCTGGTCGGCATAATATGCTAGCAAGCCCCATGCATGACCATGGAAACTAGAAGAATCCATGAAGCACATCATGGTAACTAATGAAACGACCTACTAAACCCTCATACTTCAGGTACCAATTATACAATTGTTGACAGTGCTTGTGACATCATCCTTGCCGTTGTATTAAAGAGAATGGATGAAATGGAAAACGAGAACAAAACACTCAAGGACCAGATGAACGAGCATCATGAACGGGTAGACAAGATACTAGGTGCCCCCAAATTACTACCAAAAAGGGATGCCGATAGGTTTATGGAACAACCATACATGGAGGAAGCAGCTCCTCATGCCATACCAAAAAAAATTCAAAATATCTCCATACCTCCGAATCTACGACAGAATGACTGATCCAGAAGACCATGTAAGCCACTATGTCACCACCGTAAAATTCAACAATCTTACCAAAGCGCATGTGTCCTCCATCTTGTTGAAAAATTCGGTGAAAGCCTCACATGATGGGCGTTGACATGGTATACGCAGCTGACAGCCTACTCTATAGAAACATTCAAAGAGATGGCAAAAAAATTCGTGACGGCAAATGTTGAGGCCAAGAAAGACGAAACAAGGGTCAATGATATCTTCGCCATCAGACAATCCCCGAAGAAGGACTAAGGGACTTCATAGCCTAATTCAAAAGGACGAGGATGATTTTACCAAACGTCTTTGAAGGAATGGCCATGGCAAACTTTCAAAATGGACTGAATAGAGAAGGCTCAAAGGCGATCAGAAAGCTACTAAGCCGATTGATGAAGTACCCGCCAGCTACCTTGGACGAGATCCATAATGCCTACTGTGCTGAAGTCAAGACAGATGATGAAGACCTCAATGAGCCAACCCGATGATTCATATCAGTACAATTAGAACCCCGGAGGGGACGCAGGGAAAATGCGAAGAGAGACTCTCCAGTACCGAGATCAGATAGAGATCGATATTAACCTTACATCAAGGCACCCGTCCCCAGCTTCAGCCTCAATTCAACTTAAAGGTACGTTCAACCAGCTCGAACAACACTTATCAACCCTCGACCTCGATTTAACTTAAAAGTATGTTCGACTAGCTCGAACAACACCTATCGGCCCTTGGCCTTAATTTAACTAAAAGGTACATTCGACCAGTTCGAACTACACCTATCGGCCCTTGGCATGACTTAACAAAAAGGTATGTGCGACAAGCTCAAATAAACACCTATCGACCCTTGCCCACGACTCAACAACAAGGGATGTTCGACTAGCTCGAACAACACCTATTGGCCCTTGGCCACATCTCAACTAGAAATAGGGACGTTTGACTAACACGACCAAAATATCTCCCTGGCCCATGAACACTAAAATCCCCAACTACTGTAACCCAGAGGATAACAATAAAGGAAGAAAGTACAGAAGTAAAACACACAAGTATAGAAATAAGAAATGCAAAAATAAAAAAGTCATGTACAAAGCAAAAAATCAACTTTGATATTTGAATAAGGATTATTTACAAAGGCGCATGAATGCGCCGAGAAGAGAAAAGTACAAAAATATAAACAAAAACAAAAGAAAAATATCTAATGGACTTTACCACCCTAGTCTCCACAACCCTCTCCATCCTCGCCTCAGTCGTAAGCAGAGTCACACCAAGCGTTGTCTTTAAGATGATCGAAGCCTCCTACATATTCATCCTCGACATTAGGATAATGCATGTTAGAATCATAACTGCAGGCCAATCGAGCTTCACGAGCCTTAGCTTGAGCCTCCTCCAAAGTTATTTCAAAGATGAAGCCCATCTAAACCAACTCGCGGATCACCTCTATTCGGGAATCGGCAAGGATCCACTCCTCGTATCCCTATCGAGGGAGGCCGTAAACTCAGAGGAAAAAGAAGTAGAGATTCACATTCTTGCCCTCCACAACGGAAACCCTCTCAAGAAGCTCGACATTCTCTTTCTCAAACTCGTCGATCCTCTCCTCCAGTATGGCTTCCTTAGCTTCGGCCGTCGATCAAATGTTGTCCTAGTATGCACAAAGACCTCTCTTCAGCAACTCGAAAAAGCATCTTTTCTCCTATTCTGCAACCAGGAAGACTCTGCCTCCTCAAGCCGATACTGTTTACCAATTAACTCTCCCCTTAGCCCATCCATTTTGAATTGGTGTTCGTTCAACTGACCTTGTAGTTGATAAACTCGGCTCTGGAGATGTGACGAACCAAAGGGTCATCACCTATTTTTCTCATCTGTTCTGTGCTTCCGAGGCCTTGAAAACCTCATTTTCTATCGCCTCGATTTGCATGCGCAGCCCGGGCGCGTAGCCGAAAAATTTCTGTGTTGGAATATGTGAATTCTGTAAAAAATTTAAAGAATTTTGATATTAATATGATTATAGTTGACTTTGGTCAATATTTTTGGTAAACGGACCCGGACCTGAGATTGGATGGTCCCGGAAGGTCCGTAGAAAAATATGGGACTCGGGCATGTGCCCGGAGTCGAAATCCGAGG
>MU758199.1:91675-103695 GCA_026770625.1 Nicotiana glauca
CATGGGGTCGGTTGTGCTGATACTACACTTCTGTGCATTTTTGCACAAGTCCAGGTTTTGAGCAGCAGCAACAACAGTAGTTCGGGTAGCAGGATTTTATTATCACGAGACTGAGGTAGCCTTGCAGGCGTCCGCAGACCCGACGTCTCTTCTTATGTTTTCATTTATACTGTTGCCTCATTGTTTTCGAGACAGACAGTTGTTATATTTCTTTCAGACCTTTATATGTAGTTTATTCTTAGTGGTTCGTGAGTATGTGACACCAAATCTTGGGTAGAAAATATTGTTGAGCATTTCGTATTTATTTCAGACTTATAAAATTAGACTTCCGTAGTTATTGTTGTTATTATTAATGATGCTATAAATTGACAACATAATGGTTTTACTAATGGAAACGATAAGTAAGTTGGCTTGCCTAGCTACCACGAGTAGGCGCCACCACGATCCCGATGGTGGGAAATCCGGGTCGTGACAAGTTCACGACACTGGGCTTCTAAGCCCCTGTTCAACTCAACTTCATCCTATTTTCTCTTCAAAGCGCCTTCAAGAGCGCTAAACCACTCCACAGATGTGAGAAATTCTTCATTTTTCTTTCTTAGCTCCTCTCTCAGGGCACGCGTTGCCCCCTTCACGGAGCTACTTGTTTCTCCCAAATGCACACGCAAGTATACATGTTCATACAAGTAATATAGGATTGTAAGTCCAGATATCATATCCACAAGGACTTGTGATTAAATATCAACTAAATTAAACTAAGACAATTAATCTATTCAAGCGATTTTCTAAAGTATGAATATTTAACTAAAACTAATATAGAGCAGTAAGCTAAGAATTAAAGAAAATAAGTCTGCAAACTTAGAGATGAATTTAATGAGAGATGATAGTCTAGATCTATGGGTTAGCTAAAAATCCCATTGAGTTTTTCACTTAAATTGTCTAATTACTTTATCTAGTTTATTGATTGACATGGTTAATATTTCTCGTAGCCTTCTCCCAAAGTACTACTCGCCTATTCAACCTAACCTAATGTCATGACCCAAATCGAAGAGTCGCAAAGGGTACCCGGTACCTTAGTCAATCAAGTACCAATGCAAGATATCTTTCTTATCATACCATCATGGATAAATGGTCCAGAAGGGAGATCATGAGATTACCAGAATAAAACATAAGGGAATACTAGATATAGGACAACATAACATAATATATAAGCTTATACATGTGACATACGGTCCTATAAGGCCGACATGATCATCTCTACACTCAAAACATTAGCCGCTAAGGCCATAGAAGTATCCATATATATGACATCTGTCTACAAACCTCTAAGAGTACATAAATATCATAAAGGTTGGGACAGGGCCCCGTCATGCCAGTCAATACATGTTCAAATCATACTGACCAAATAGGCAACTCCAGAGCAAGTGGAGCACGCCGACACCTTCCGATGAGCTGACAACCTACTACAATAACTGTCAACCTGTCTATCGGTACATGCGGGCATGAAACGCAACATTCCCAACCAAAAGGGACTTCAATACAAATAAAGTACCGAGTATGTAAGGCATGAAAGCAGTATACTAAAGATATGAAAGAAACATGGAGTAAAGAACTAAACTTGTAAGTCTGAATAGCTTTATGAATCATGCCATTATCTGAGTGCATCCCATCATATCATCTTGGCCTATATGGGCGATATCATCAACGTATACTAGCTTATCAGGTGGTGGATCGTATATAACGTCATAACCTTTCCCCATACCCCATATACATATACTATACGCGTATATAATGCCATCTGGTCATAGGTTAATATATATGTATAAATGAATGCAATGCATAATGAAGTAAGTGAATAAGATATCTAGGAATTTCATGAGACCCATGAACATACAATATGATAGTAAGACACATGGGGGATCAAGAACATAGGCAACCCTAGTACTTCTAAGAATAAAGGTATTTATGAAAGTTGCGTGCTTGATCGTTTTGTGGTATCATATGGATCATGCCAAAAGTAAAGAAGGGATAATCTTAACATACCTTAACTCTCTGAGTACTTAATACCTTCCAAGCAATTTTTCAGAAAACTCAACTCAATCCACCATAGCATAAGGAGATTTAAAATCAATGATGTGTAAAGTCTAAGTCTGCAACTTAAACTAATAGCTCATTTATGTAAATTTGGGCAGCAACTCCCCTGTAACAAGGGACTCCTCCAATACCATATACCAAAAACAACAATCAGAGAAATCTAGCAACATATAAATATCAATAACAATACACCATATTGCAACAACAAGTCACAACTACTTCACAACGAGCGACAACCTCTGATTGGAATCTGTATACTCCATATCACCCCTTATAGACTTCTTACTTTAACTTAAAAGTATCATTAACACAATAATGAATCCATACATCAATTATTCCAGGCTTATACCATATATTTATAATGAAGAAAATAATCCACAATACCAAATATTCTCAATTAGCAACTTTATTCACTAGTTCATGTCTAATCCATCCATTTAACTTAATCAACATCAAGATAACTTTAAGAACATGCAAGAACACACTATAAATACCTCCTACATTAGCTTAAAGTTAAAATCCGAGTTATATTTAACTTATAACGGCCCGCAATGGCAATACAACACTATATAAGTGACCTAAGCTAATCCAAGTATTATCTTGTAGTTTATCATGCTAACAACTTAACATACATACAAGCAAGCTTAAAGCACAATTAGTAGGTTGTTATACTCACCTTAGCCAGTAGCAATAACTTTAGATTTCAGCCAAACACAACCCACAACTATCCTCAATGACAACACAACCTCAAAGAGGTGTTGTTCTTCACTAGGACAAACCTTTGATGCTGAAATATGGTGTAATCACTTTGGATTCACTTTAAAACCTTATGGTATCAGATTAGAAGGGTTAGAAGAAGTTTGGAAACGAAGTTGACTCGAAAATGAGCAGAAAATAGGCGTCCAAATTGTTTTTAAAGTGAAGTAGGTACTAAGTGGATCCCATGGGATCTGCTTGCGCAGTCTTCCGAAAAAGCGAATATCACTCTACTCTGATATCGTCTCAACAAACGGTTTAATTAGTTGGAAACAAGACCCATAGACCTTCCTTTTGGTAGGTAAATCATCCTTAATTCAAAGTGTGTTGGGAGAAACACTGAGCTGCATTTGACCTAATATTCAACATCTTGTGAATGTAACTTTTTTTTAGATAAATCCACTAAGAAATGTGCCTAGGGCTAGTTTTTATATATAATAATAAAACAAAAAATAGTGTAGCATGGGGTCTTACAAGTTGTAAGACCATATGTCATGATAAGTACATAGCTCCTAGAACCAAATTTAGTAAGTGATACCCAAAATTGATCTTACAATTTGAACTAAAACATAAAAATGACTACCTATAAAGGAATAAAACTAGCCATGTGTATATACAAAATATGGAAAACCACCAATTCCGAATTTGAGTAGTCTTTTCTCCCATATGCAGCAGTATCTTCACATTCTCTACACAGTAGCTTGGCCTCTCAATTTCTTTATCAAAATATTGAGTACCAGCTTTCTTGAGTGTCTGGTAATTCAGCTTATCGCTCAAAATCTCCAGTTCACACGCATCATCCATTTCTACCTTTACGTCTTGTGTGGCTCGTTGTGTGTGTGTATAAGCTTGAATCTAGAAATCTTCCCAGCATCTTGTGTCTTCCTCATTATGTGTTTTGCAATGCATAATACCTGCATCTTCCTGAAATACACCAAAATCACACGCATCATACATTTTCACCACTATCCAACTTACGAGGATAGTATTTTTGGACATTATTATGCGTGATCTGTCTGCATGTTCTTCTGCAAACTTTGCATGAACCTTATGCTTATGCTTAAGTATAAGATTAATGAATTACATTAGGATCTGACTCCATAATGCATCCATAAGTCCTCTTTTCCTCGCAAAAATATGTAGCTCAAATGGTCCTTTATGGAGAAAGTCTGGGTAGTAGCCTTTCTTCTCTTTCCAATTTTTGCATGACTCATGTTCTTCATATTGGTAGATAGATAACTAGGGTGGCTTAAATTAAGATCAAACCTTTTACAGTTGAAGGTAATATTAAGAGATCTAGTCTCTAGCCTCTTGTTTGTCATCCTTGCTTCCCCTTCAATGGAATAAGTGCCTAGTACTAATACCACCACTTGAAGGTTATTCAAAAGATAAGGCATGGATACAGTAACGTTTCCTGCAAAAAATAAAACCAAGTTATTATAAAAAAGCGTCTTGTTCTCCCCTCTAAGGACTTGAATGCGATGGCCATATGTACTGCCCCTAGGTTCCCCTTCCACATTGTACATGCACCCCTTCACACCACTCCTTACCTCTTGGTCACTCTTATTCTCAAGTATGTACATTTAAGTTTATCATCATTCACTAACCTTCTCCCTATTGAATCTAGTTGTGCAAATGAATCACACTCAATAGGGCCTATGTCCAGTGCATGATTAGCTAGAGGATCCACTAATTTATTGCCCTCTATAAAAATGTGTGTGATCTTAGCATTACATACCTCCATCAGTGCCCTTATCTCCCCCACACTTCCCAGAATTCCCTATGGTATACTCCAGTTTCCCTCAATGATTTTTTTCAACAACAAAGAGTTTGTTTGAATCCAGACTTGTGTAAACTGATGGTGGTATCTGTATATGAGAGCATGCTTAATTGCTTTTGCCTCAGCCTCCTTTTTGGTAGCTTCTTGTATCTCGTGCCCTCGAGCATCTACCTCATCTCCCAGTTCATCCCCTAAACAAAATTCAATTGCACTCCTTCCAGAGTTCCCTCTAGATGCCCCATCAGAGTTATACTTTTATCCACCCCTCTATAGGCAACTCTCATTGGACTTTGTCAGTCCTCAACCTTGGTGTGAATCGATCCATCATCCTTAATGAGTCTGGCTATTTGTCTAGCACATTTTGTAGCACTGGCTTCCTGATCTTCTCCAGTGATTGAAGTGTAGAATATATTTGATAAATGACTCTACTAATCGATATTGCATCTCCATATTTGTAACTATTTCTCCTCTTCCAAAGTTCCCATACAATAATGCTAGGCAAAGCTTGGAAAATTGGTTTTAGTCTAGGAAGTACCTGGTATGTCCAACATTTAATAATTGCTTGATATAGATTCAAGCCTTCCAAAGATAAGCTCGCATGTGCAAAGAAGAACTTCCATGTTGTCTCGGCAGCAACTGATCGAAAGAACACATGTGCCATAGTTTCATCTTGTGGATTCACACAACACCAACATCTAGATGTCACCATATAACCCGTTCTTCTTATCATATCATCAAGAGGTAATTTTGCTCGCCAAACCTTCCACATAAAGAATGATATTTTGAAAGGTAACCTTTTCACCCACATGTTCTTGTAAGTAGTGCTAGGATTGCGTCTTCTCCTCACATACTCCCATGCCGTCTTCACTGAAAAATCTCCATTTGTACCTAGCATCCAAAGATGTTTGTCCAGTACATTATGCTCATCAGAAGGTTGAATGTGTTCCATAATGTGTTCAGCTAAGTCTTCTGGCAGAATGTTCGTCAAGAGATCTTCATTCCAGGCACCATTTTCAACCACATCACAAACATTATTTATAGACTCCTCAAGAGGAAAATATGGAGGAATTACAAAGTATAAAGCTTTTAACCCCGTCCAATTATCATACCAAAAGAGTGATGATCCCATTCTAGGCTTCCATAGAATATGATGTTCTACGAGGTCCCTGCATTCTAGCATCCTTCTCTACACGTGAGTTCCAATCTTCCATGGTACAATTAGAGCATTCATTTTTTTTACAGTATTTCTAACTCATAAATGAACTCCACAAAGTTGGTTTGGTCCTAAAATTCTACCAAAATTTGCAAAATAAGGCTTTTGCTACATCATGCAATGGCCTAAACCCTACACCCCCTTCCTCCATAGGAAAGCATAGCTTTTTCCAAGATGCCCAATGTCGACTCTTACCATCATCTGAGTTGCTCCAAAAGAATTGAGCAAACAATTTGTGCAACTTCTCAATAACACAGTTAGGTGGATTAAATTCTGACAAGAGATGAATAGGCATACTTTGAAACATATGATTGATCAATACTGCCTTACCTCCAATTGAGAAAAGCTTACCTTTCCATCCGTGAAGTTTATTAAGCACATTATTAATGAGCCCTTGATAAAACTCAATTTTCCTCCTTGTGTAAAAGATGGGGAACCTTAAATATGTGAATAGAAAGTTCTGCCTACTAATCCCAGTAATTCTTTGAACTTTTGTACTCACCTCCATACTCATTGAATGATGCATGCAACGAGCTGATTTTTCCTTGTTCATCAATTGTCCAGAAGCAACTTCATATGCATTCAACACTTCCATAACAAGCTACAATAAGGTAGCATCCGAGGAAGAAAAGAATATAGTATCATCCACATATGTTAAGTGATTAATTTTTGGACTCCACTTAGGCAAACCAAATCCAGAGAAGTATAGATTCATGTGAAGAGCATTCAATCCCATAGATAAGGCTTCTGCTGCCAGAATGAATTGTGTAGGTGACAATGAATCCCCTTGCTTACTCCCCTTGTTGACTTAAAGAATCCATAAGGTTACCCATTGAATAGAGCTGAATACCATTTATTTGACACAATACCAAACACCATGCCAATAAATCTCTCACAAAAACCCATCTTCCTAAGCACTTTTATCAAGAAGAGCCAAGACAGTCTATCATAAGCTTTGGTCATATCCAATTTGATTACCATATTTGGTCCAACCTTTGTTCTCAATCTAATATCAGTAATAATCTCTCGAGTCAACAAAACATTTTCTACAATGCTTCTACCTTTCACAAAACTAGCTTGTTCATCAGAAATCAATTAGGAAGTAAATCAACTAGCCTCTCATGTATAACTTTGGAAAATACCTTGTTAATGAAAATATTTAAACTGAGTGGTCTCATATCACCAAAGGTATTCACCTCCTTCTTCTTAGGTTATAGAACAAGATTTGTATGAATAACAAATCTAGGCAGTGTCTGACCACTGAAGAAGGCTATCACCATGACAAATATGTCATCACTAATAATCTCCCAGTATGTTTGAAAGAAAATTCTATTAAAACCATCAGGACCTCCTTCGCTCTCTCCAATTAGGCCAAATACAACTTGCCTAACTTTCTCTTTCGAAGGCATCTCAATTTGCGAAAGGTTCTAGGCACCTTCTACAAGTGGAGGTATATTATCTAAAATGCCAAAAGCTCTTGGGACCATTTCCTCTTTGAACTGTGCATTGAAGAACCTAACTGCCTCCTCGACTATAGATCTAGTATCTTCAAGCCAAATACCATTGATGTTCTGAATTCTCCTAAACTGCAGTCGCTTTCTTCTTCCATTAACTTGCACATGGAAGAATTTTGTGTTCCTATCCCCATCTTGAAATCATTGCATACTAGATTTTTGCTTCCAAAAATGTTCTTCAATTGCAAAATATTTAAATGATTCAGCTTGTACCTTCTGAAGTCGTTCTCTATACCTGCTAGTTGGAAATAGCTTAAACTGCATTTCATGAGCCAAAACTACCTCCTCCAAACTAGCAATTTTATGAAATATGTCACCATAAGTAGCCCTACTCCAAGTGCACAATGCTTTTTTCATCTTCTTCAGTTTATACTTAAACAACATGAAAGGATTGGCATGAAAAGAAGTTGTCCGGTTCTACTTAAAAACATCCCTTAAGGACTCATGTTTTGCCCAAAAATTTAGAAACCAAAAATATTTCTTTATTGGAGTAGTATTCGAATTATAACTCAATAGCATTGGACTGTGATCTAATCTAATCTTGGATAGAAGGGTGATCTCCATACCTGGCAGCAACTGTTGAAATTCCAAATTGGCTATACAACGATCAAGTCTCTTAAATATGCAATCTTCATTTGCTCTTCCATTCCACCATATGTAAACACACCCCCTTGAAGTCCATATCAAATAAGTTGCAGGTATTGACACAATGTCTGAAAGCATCTACCACGTTCAGAGAAATAGGTAAGCCTCCAAAATTTTCTTCCTCATCCTAAATAACATTATAATCTCCTCCCTAAACCATGGAGTAGTCATGTCACTTGCTAAATCATATAGAGAGTCCCAGAGTTCAATCCTGTGTATAGCATCGCATTTTGCATACACCAATATACGAATAAACTCTCTTTGGAATTCTAAATCATGTATCTTCAATGTCAGCTGTTGTACACTGTCAATTAAGACAATTACTTCACAATCATCATCTATAAATGCCCATATTTTGTTTGAAATATTAACAAAAGCTTGAGCCAAACCAATCATTCTCTTATATCTTCCTATTTTTCTTGATTGTTGCTTTGGTTCCATGATACCAATAAATTTAAATTGTTATTGTTTATGCACTATAATAAGCCTCTCAAAATCTCTCATTATATTCACCGACCTCACATTCTAAATAATTGCATTCATTGTAAACTATTGGATTTGGGGATAGTCCTTCTCGTTTAAACACCTGAAGGTCCTCGTTCTTTTCGTTGCTTTTTTCTTCCTTTTCCCGCTGGTTTAGCTCGATCAATAAACCTAGGAGATAAATCCCCTTGCCTAGGTATATTGTGAAAATTTTGAGTAGTTGATTATTCATCCATATCTTTGCCTTAACCACCCAGATTTTCCTCTTCACCAGCGTCATCTCCAATTGTAACCAGCTGGTTCTTAGTGGGATTAAAAATTAATAATTTGGAGGATTTGTCATTTACCTGCCCAGTATCTTTTGTAAATCCTCCTACGTGCTCCCTATTACCATGCATCATATTTAACCCTCGTTGATTAGTGTTAGGGTTAGGGATTTTATATCGAATGTTCTTCACACCTGATTTGGCCAACCTTACGTTCTCCTTGGATGTGGAGTTAATATTTTCTGCCATAACATGTCCCATAATACCTCCTTTATCAATTTTCAACAGCTTTTGCACATTAGGGATTAATGAATTCTCATTAGGGTTTATTGTAGTTCCATGAAGTATTTCCACTGTAGTTTTATCTAGTAAACTAATAAAATTAACTTTTTGAGTATCCGTTAATATTTCCTTATACTCCAGCTGCTTCATAGCTTCCCCATTGCCAGAAATTAATTATTTGGTCGCAGTAGCATTTTGTTCCTTCTGTTCAATGTGTTGATCATCTGAGAAGTCATCTTCTACATTGCCATATTCATCATCTGTGTGGACTATCTCTCCTTCCTTTGAATCTTCCTCTACTTGTTCACACCATAATTTACCCCCTAGCTTTGACTTATCGATACTTTTATCCACCTCTCCTGTTGCAAAAATATCTTGTTATAGCACTTCTTGGCAGGATATTTCTTGGTTACTAAATTATCATTATTTGCCTGCCCAAAAGTATTGGTAACCCATTGAGAAGTGGGCTCCTTTTGTACTACTTCATTACACCCATTCCCAGTAGGATTAAACGCTAGAGCCTTAGGATTAAGGCTCTTTGATGCCGATCTTGGAGTCTATCTCCTAGAACAGTTTAGAGAAGTTATTTTATGCACTTCCTTGTCTTTTCCCACTTCCCATTCTTGATCGGTTAGGTCTTTTCCACCATTCTTTTCATCATCATTCCCTAGTAACGCAAATTGATTTATAGTAGACACAAAAAGCATTATTTTCAGGCTCCACTACAACCAGCTCCCTTCTAATTCCTTCATTCTCCTAGGCAGTACCAGCTTGAACCTCTTGAATCCCCTCCTTTCTTGCAGCATTTTTAACCCTTTTGTCTTTAACTTCTTTCCATTGTTCCTTCTGATTACCCACTACCTTCCCACTTGATAGGATCATTATAGGACCCTTCTCCTTTCCTCTTTCCTCAACACTACATCCTTCACCTTACATGTTCTTGTTGTTATCCACCATCAATTCATGATGAATTCTCCAACATTCTATCATATTATGACCCTGTATTTTACATTCCTTGCAATACTTGGGTAGAAAATCATACTTAATTTTCACCCATTCCATCCTTATTTCACCCCCACTCTCATTCTCAATGTCTAATTGAACTTGTTTTGGCAAATCTGCTAGCAAATTAACAAGAAACTTCACACGAGCACAACTAGGTCGAGTCTTGTTAATAGCAGACATATCCAAGTGCATTGGTTTCCCAGAATCTGAAGCTAATGAGAACAGTAATTTTTTGACAAAATAAGTTGGTAACAAGCCTAAAAACAATATCCAAGCCATGTCCATTGGTGTTCCCCAACTTTGAATCTCACATCATAAATAAAAGGTCTTATTTTTTTATTCATACCCATCCTTAGCCTTAACATAAAAACCGTTCTTCCACATAAGCGTAATGAAATCCTCCCATAATGATAATCGAGTTAACACAAGTCTATCTCTAATAAATCCAATGTTACATTCACCTTTTATACCATATTGAATTGGAACAACGCGACATAATTATTGTAGTTCTGGCCATCCATATGAAACCTTAACTAATACTGCATATTGTAATATTTCTATGAGATCCATGCGATCAACTTCTGCTTCTATGAACTTGACAATAGGCTGCCCATGCAGGAACGAAGCCCGCTTGAGTGTGATTGGCTCGACATTAGGTTTCTCGCTAGGGTTCTACTGTGTATTGTTATTTAAAGTAACATGTTTCAATATCTTACTATAATCTAAGGGTTGTGGATTAGTATTTATGGTAGTGGTTTGTGGGGCGAGGGTAGGGGAAGGCAGACCAGTTGGTATAGATAGCTGTTCGTTGCCCGGAGTGGCCATGAAAGCTCTCAAAGTTGAGATCGCCTGAGAGTCGCCTTCTTGAACACCAGAGCTTCACTCTCCTCACTGGGGTATTTTTGACCTATCTCTCTTATGAATGTAACTTGTGATGACCTTTGCTAACTTTTATCACACAACTTGTTTGACTTCAAAATGTAACACACGACAATTATACAACTAAAATAACTCATAACATAACCTCTTAATCACGTTAAGAACCCTTGTCTCGTCCCAAAGTACATGTTATAACATTTCAAACTTATCGACTTTCGACGAAACTTATTTTCTTCAATTGGTTTAACCTCTAAGATTTCCAACCCTCTTGATACTTGTTATTCTTGATCTTAAATATTTGTAACCTCCAAGGTGACATGATTAACTTACATTATATGCTTCCAAATATAATCTTATTTTTTATCTTACATCAATAGAATTATGATGTACTCTCACGTACGAAAACGTCGGATGTAACAACTAATGCCTATATTCCTATAGAATTAGAATTAACAAGAACACATTAATAAATCCCTTATAGTGACCAAGCAAGGCGATTAGGTATATTCCTATCCTAACCAAAAAATTATTTTTGATGCTTGAGTTCAAGATCTTGCTCTACTCAATCTTATATGCAATCTAGAATTCCCTCTCACGAGTTCAATCCTAGATCCGTATATAGTATTTAATTGGTGATCTAGCAATCAAATAATTAAGCGTAATATTAAATAAATAAACCAATATGATAAAAGTAATAATAGCAATTCAAGCTTCAAACTACAACGTTCATGTAGCACCCAAAACTCTAGAACTAATAAACAATGAAATTAAAAGAAGAGAAGAGAAGAGAAGAAAAACTAGCTAGAAGCCTCCTCCAAGCGTGGTGTGTGTTCTCCAATGTGAATTCTACTTCAAAGTATGTTATATCCCCTCCAAATTAGGTATAGAATCCCTTTTATACGAGTTGGGACCGTGTAGCACCAAAATAACCTTGTCCCGAACGAAGAAGGAAAATTCCCGTACCTAGTATTCAGGCCACTGCGAGGCGCTGGCTCCGGCACTAGATCCAGTAACTTTCTTTTTTTTAATATCAACTCTTTGTTGCGCTTTTCTTAGAATTCTAGTATATCTTTCTTTTGTCTTCCTCTTGGTTGGGGGGGGGGGGG
>MU758199.1:104116-155984 GCA_026770625.1 Nicotiana glauca
TTTTTTTCTTTCTATTTTTTCGCATTTTATTCAATTTTGCTAAATCTCTTCATCTGCATACCACTTTATTCCTACACAGTTAAAATATATATTAACCACAATGTAATAATTAACACTCAAAAGATAATTAAAATTACTAGAGCATGAGGCAATAATGGAAAAATATATGCATTTTTACCGAAAATCACTACCCCTTTGCCTTCCTATACTTCCCACAGAACTTCTCGTTATTCGTCTGCAGTTTTTGATAGATCTCTTTTTGATTATTCTCTCTCTGCACGCTCTCGATCTCCAGGATAATGGTATGCAAACAAAATAAAAGAAAATTAAGTAAAAGTAAGACTTGGAAACAAATCGAAGAAAAGAAGAGAGAAAGAGAAAAAAAGGAAGAGATTTACCATGAGAGCGAGGTCGACCATACTCATAGACATGGTGTTGTCGCTCATCTCCTCTAGAGCCTCATGCTTGGGTTTAGAGTAGAGGGGACAAAAGGCAAGAACCACATCCTCTGTATCTTTGAGCAAATCACGATTCACTGGAATCGTGATAGTACTCAACCGCCCTTATATTCTAACTTTAACCTGAGTAGTCCTTCTATCGATCATCTCGAGATCCTAAGGGTCGAGGATGGAGATGGTCTCTATCAAGTTCAACCCGCTCGTCACCTTGCTCAACAGTAATCTTGACTCTCTCCCTATCAGTAGGAGAAGCCTCTTAAGATGACCTAGAAGACGAGGCCTCCCCGTGCCCATGATGCGCATAATCGACACTAGAGGAATCTACAACGACCTCCTGCTCTTCAAATCGTGAAGGTATGACATCACCGATGTTTTCTAACCTAGGTACCTTAGAGGACACCCTAATGCCCTCCTTAATAAATATTGTCGCAGTCACTCGCACCACCATCTCACTCTCTAATAAGTCAACTGCCACAAGCACACTTTCTCCTGCGTCTATGCCATACATCTTACGGGGCGTAAAGTCAGAGTCATATGGGGAAACCTCCTCTTCCTAGATATGGGACGGAGCCAAGGAAGGGATGAGCGCATCAGTCGAGATGGAGGCGGTGGAAGAGGAATCAACAAACCTTCTTCTCCTAAAGACATGTGTCGACTCCACATTCCTTTTTGCAACCTTCTTGATAGAGCCTAGAAGAATGTAAAAACAGAAAAGAGATTAGCACTATAAAATCATGTTGATATGTATTTTCACATTAAGAAAGCGATAAATATAGTAGTTGTCATAATTTAAAGCAATAAAGGAAAGAAACAAAGAAGATAAGTCAGTTTTGCTTTATGAGAAAAAAATAAAGGAGTTAAACAAGTAATTGCACATAAAGAGGGTACAAATTCACAATAACAATCTGAAATGGTAAAAGCCTAAAAATCCCCAGCAGAGTCCCCATGCTGTTGTGACCCCTTTTTCTCGCGAAATCGGGTTTATGACATTTGGTATAGGACAACTCGTTCCTTTTGGGAACTGGGTTTAGTATTTGAAGAGTCGCCACCTAATGATTTATGGTACATTAGGACATCTTCAAGGTTCATTTCTATTTGATAACTAGAGATAGTGTAAGGGCTTGAAATTATCCTAAGGGGAAGGTGTTAGGCACCCCTCAAGATCCTCTAGTGTGGTTCTCGGCCAGATAGTTCTTTGTGAATTTGGTTCAATTAACATATATACAAATAAGGCTCAAATAAGAGGGGATTTTAATAAACAATCGTTTCAAAGAGCAATTAAAGTTGATTTTAATCAAGGAGTTGCAATGCTTTTAAAAGAAAAGGGAAATAAAGGAAGAGGGTCCTAGGTTTATTAAAAATATGGATCACATCAATGCAATACCCGGTCATCACTCCTCAGAAGAAAGGCTACACGTGGTATTAGCGCACCGATCATCATATCCATATCTACCCTTTCCCAACCCGTTTAAGGTACTAAAGCGCGAATTGGTCTCGACCACTATTGCATGCTGTTACCCACCCCATTCCTATTAGTCTCGGAGGCACTTAGGACTACTAATCCTAAAAAGGAAGGATATTAGGCTGACTTGAGGTTTTAAAGGTAAAAAATCTAGGGCTACATACAAAATATAGAGAAGACTGCACATTTAAGAGGAAACACATAAGGCTCAAGTACGCCTACTCAAACAAAACAATCCAATAGTATGACTTAAAAACGAGCAAGGTCTGATTCTAAAAAAATACTTGATGGAAAAGGAGATTGTTGTTGTTGCAGCAGGCCTGGCCTATTACATGACTCAGTTAGGAAACACGAATCAGGCTTTCATGCTAGTTGTAGCACTTAAACAAATAACGGAGGCAAGTTCAATTTTATTTATATTATTGCCTAAGGCTTGCCTAAGTGTTTAGGTGATACCTTAGAAATATGGTATCTATTGCTGATTTTGAGTGTAGTCACAACTTAAAATGAATAGTTTGAAATACTATAGGCATGCTTGCTAAATTATGTTAACACGGAGAGATCAAGTTACTTAAGCACTGGTTTATAATAGGGTGATTTAAATTAGACTAGTTGCAGGTGACATGATCCGTTATTGCTGGTATTAACTCCTATGAACATGACATCTAGTGTACTGGTTTTAATTTTTTTTTAACATGGTGCTAATTTATAACCGTTTAAATCCTAGAGCATGATGTCTAAGCGATAACAAGCGTGCAAAATTAAAGATAGAGTCTTATAGGTAGGTTATCTAGGAGTGAAGTGGAAAATGCAGAATTTTAAATAAAATAAACCTCTATAGGGATGGCGTAAAGGTGCAGAATTGAACACGCAGAGTTAAAAGTGGTCCTATAGTCATATTTTCTGAATGGAGTTTGGATATGCAGAATCAAAATAACATATAGGTATGGTTTCTAAACGTAGTTTGAGTATGCAGAATTTAGAAGTAATCCTATAGGCATATTTTCTATATGTATTTTGAGTATGCAGAATTAAGATATCCTACAGGCATATTTTCTACCCCTGACATGCATAATTAGCCACCCCTTTTCACTAGCCATCCCGGCTATTTATTAAAAATTATTACAAACCAGAAGCACTAAATTACATCAGAAAAATACATAAAAATACAACCAGAGGAAGCCTGATTCTTGGTTCCTCCCTGAATTATGGAATAACTACCGTAAGATGCCATTGCTTTAAAGCCTTTCTCAGACTTGAGTGTGTCAAAGTTCCCTAAGGGTCTCAGAGGACCCCGGGCAGTGCTCACACCTAAGTTGCATTAATCAAAATAGAGATGAGTGTAGTGTGGAAAAGGCCAGCCCTTATGTGTCCAAGTTCAGAGGGAACTCATGGGTCCCAAGGTAAGGCTCACACAAGAGGGGAAAAACTTAGAATCTAAGAGTAGAGTGGAAGTGCAGGAATAGAGGTTTAAAACTTAATGGAAAATAGAGAGGGATAAGGGTGATTGGGAAATAGTTCTGAGTAAAAATTCAGAGTTGATGACTACATACAAGGGGGTCAGAGGGTTGGGAATTCAATTCAAAGAGCCTGTATACTTGGGCAAAGGCCATCTTTGGGCATGCACAGCAATAGAAGATGTTGTCATGCCTATGAGCCAACCAGAATACACAATAAACAGAGGAAACATGGGGTTATGATCCTAGGAGGATTAAGTTTGGGTCATGGACAAAAATGTTTAATATTTCCATGCCCCATACCAACCACAATTGCCAAACATATTGGGGATGGGGATTTAAGGTGCACAAGCTATGATAAATAAGTAACAGAACATTAATCCAGAATAGAAAAGGCAGAATACAGCATGCTTAATGTTGGAAATTAGTTAAATACAAATAGGAGATAAACAAGAATGAAAGGAACAGTAAAGAAACATGATGTTGTTGATGCTGAAAACTTAGTTAGAACATACCGGTCAGAGAAGCAAAGTGCAGTAAAGAAAAGTAAGTAGGACTTCGAAGTGTTCGTATGTTTGAAGAAAGAGAAATACAAGGTATTTATAGCTTTTGAAAATGAGTAAAATAGATGTAATAAGCCACAAACATGGGAACAATCACTATTCAAAATCAATTACACACATGATTGCCTAAAATTAAGGGATCACTTTCTTAACACGCAGTGACAGACTCAAAAATAAGGAAAGAAATAAATTTATAGGCATACTGGTTATTACCATAAAAGAAGTAGTAAAACCATCGAGTAAGTAATTAAGTCTAAGTAGAAGAATGTACTAATTTTGGGAAGGGGTTCGGTAAGGCGAAACAAGGAAGAGAATCAATTACTTAAACATACAAGTGCAATCAGAATTCCACAAAGAAAGGTTTGAAATCAGTCCAAAATTTTAAGATTATTCAAGAGGGAAATTCAGCATATGAATAGAGTGCATAGACATTGGGCATGCGAGGCCAAACTATGGCAAAGAGAAGCAGCATGCAATAACAATCACAAAGTCAGCAGACAGTGAACCATCGAAGCATGGTAGTCACATAGGTCAACTTTATTGACTTCGTAGTAGAGAAAAAAAAAGAGTATCAGAAGCATGCAAAGGATCAAGTAAAAGACCATAATGATAGCAAGAAACCAGAATCACATAAAGAAATAGATGCTGAAACAAAAGGATTTCAGATCAAGTCGAGCAACTTCAAACAGATGAATTGCACAAGCATTTTCAGAAACTCGAATAGACCCCAAAGAAATTAAGTTTTTTTTAAACCAATCGACTCTAGAGTGTAGACGATGAACAAGTAACTCAAACAAATAAGTAGTCCCAGAAACTCGAATAAAACCCAGAAATTAGGGTTTTCAATATTAATCGAGCCTAGAGATAATATATAGGTAAATCAAATAAATAAATACAAATAGAATAGGAAAACTCAGAAGACATTAGAGTTTTTATCATGCAAACTCAGAGAGGGGAACAAATATAGCAGAACATGTCAAAAATTAGAGAAAACTTCGAAATAACTTAACAAGAAAATCCTAAAAGATAAAGCGTTTTTGAAGCAAAGTCTTAAAAGAGACTTCGAGAAAAACATTTAGAAGTTCAAAGCAAACATAGATCTGAAGCAGATCTAAAAGAAATAAAAAGAACCTTAGAGTTTAGGGTTTCAGAAGAAGCCCAAATGATGAGAAAGGCCTTGGAAGCCATTGATCTAGATAGGAAATCCAAAGGTCTGACTCGAATGGCCATGGCTGGTCGGAGAGATGTAAGAGACTACCGAAGAATAGCCATGAACTGAAATCGAACAAAGCCCGGACCTTGAGATCATAAGCACAAACACACAGAAGCCATGTGAGGCTGGTACAGGTTTCAAATGACCACAAAAGGCCATAGATTAAGGAGGTATCAGGGTTGTAGTTTGATGGCGGTTGCTAGGGTTTGTAGGAGTCTCAGAGAGAATTGAGAGAGAAGGGGATTCAAGGGTGGCTGTAGGTAAGAAATGATTAGGTTTAGGGGTTAGTTTGGGTTAAAAAGGAAAGGGCAGCCGGTAGCCGGTAGCCGTTGATCTAAACGATCAACGGCTGGAATTTAAAGGGTTAGGTGGGGATTCGAGTATGGGTAGGTTTAATTGGGTTCGAGTATGAGTAGGAATTGGGATGGGGTAATTGGGTTTAAATTGGGGGTTCAAGTCAGGCTATAATGGAAATATAATTAGGCTTGATTTTAAATAGCCAATTTTTCCCTTTCATTTTATAAAAAATAGTAAATTAATTCCTGGAAACAAATTAAAAGTACTAAATGATTTTAACACATAATTATCATTTTAAAAATACTGGACTTAATTTTTATAGATATAAACGCAATTAAATCTAAAAGAGGCTAATATTATAATTATATGCAATTTAGCCTTAAAAAATACTAAATTAATTTATAAAAAATATGCAAAAATAGCTTAGCTATATTTTAGTATAAATGTGAGAGTCCAACAAATAAATTACCAAAAATGATCATTTTGGTAATTATTATTGGATTTTTATGAATGAAATAGGGAAATAAATTGGTTAAAAATCGAGGAAAAATATTAAGACATTTCGACATGCTTATGCATGTATACATGTGCTATTTTGAGAGTATTTTTCATATAAGAGATATATAGGGGAAAATTGGGTATCAATAGCTACCCCTTTTTATCCGGAAAGGATGAAAGAGTTGTAGGGTAATGATATGATGACCAAATTTTGATCGAATGACATGGTTTGAAGAAGATAGGCTGCGCCCGAGCTTCTGAGCTGCCTACATATCCCTGATTTTACAGGAATCGGGCCATATGTAGTTCAGGATCCATCGGCAGAGTATGCCGACAAGTACTTTCCAAGAACGAACGCAACGTTTCGGTTAGGGTGAGTGAAAGGCTTATGAGAGTGGTAAGGTTTGATGTGGCTGCGGGCACCGGAGAGGAAATGCTCCTGCCGAGACGGTTGTTGCTTGCCGATTTACCTGCAGATAAGTAATACGAGCATATATTGTGCACAAATTTAAACATGATGTGAATTCCCATCGGACCATGAATGTTTTTTTGGACAGTTAGGATGACGTCATTAGACCATGTTGCCCTGGGCCATGAAGCGTATAATAAAGGATTCGCAGGCTATGAAATGATGCTCTCGGGCTATAAAAATGATGTCTCCGAACCATGATGCCTTTGAATAATGATATGCGAGAGATTGAAAGGGATCCTCAAGCCATGACATGGTGTTCTCAGGTTATGAGGATGGTGCCTCTGAACGATGACGTCTTTGGATGAGTTGGCAATATTTCAGCCCATGAAGGATGCAGTAGCATGTGGCGATCTTTCTGTCGTGCAATGTGGTGATCTTTCAGCCGTGCAATGTGGCGATAGTTCAGGCGTGCAATGTGGTGATCTTTTAGACGTACAAGGTGACAATCTTTCAACCATGCAATGTGGCGATCTTTCAGCCGTGCAATGTAGATGGAGACAACGTTTAGTCTCGGAAGACAGAATGGTAGTGTTATGCAAGTTGGAAGGCATAATAGTAGCCTTATGCAATGAAAATTCAGATGGAGACAACATTTAGTCTCAGAAGACAGAATGGTAGCCTTATGCAATGCAAAAAATGCAGATGGAGACATCGTTTAGTCTCGGAAGGAAGAATGGTAGCCTTATACAAGTTGGAAGGCATAATAGTAGCCTTATGCAATGCAAATGCAAATAGAGATAGCGTTTAGTCTCGGAAGGCAGAATGGTAGCCTTAGGCAAGTTGGAAGGAAGAATAGTAGCCTTATGCAAGTTGGAAGGTAGAATAGTAGCCTTATGCAATGTAAATGCAGATGGAGACAACATTTAGGCTCGGAAGGCAGAATGGTAGCCTTATGCAAGCTATAAAAAGGGCAAATGGTAATAGAGCTTTCTTAGCTTATAGCAGATTGCGATATTGTGACTGTTGGGGACACGGTGACACACGAAATATCACTGGTGTGTGTG
The DNA here is from genome assembly GCA_026770625.1 of Nicotiana glauca. NCBI lineage: Eukaryota > Viridiplantae > Streptophyta > Magnoliopsida > Solanales > Solanaceae > Nicotiana > Nicotiana glauca. Next base: position 111,541 of record MU758199.1, read on the forward strand.
GATAGCAAATGTGAGTAAACGTAACGGTCCTGAGAGTTGTATTCCTGAACAATGTTTCTCTCGTGAGTGTATAGCATGTTTGATGATTTTCCAAATTCTTGCATCAAAGAAAAATCGTGAGTTTTGTAAAAGGGGAGGTTAGTTCGTATCCCCGCTGGCTCTGCCTGACATGCTTGGCTTCGATCTGGTGATACTTTATGTATCACTGGGGTAGAGTTACTGAGCAAAGCAGTTTCGATAATATGCATGCATGATTTTGTAAAAGTATAGATGTATAATTAAATATTTTTAGATGAACCGGCGACTGTGACGCGGTTCAAGATATTGCAACCTCTCTTGCCACGGAATTTTAAGGGTCCTCCTCAAAATTCTACCCCAATTTAATGGGTTGGACATTTCTGACTGTTGCTCGTGACGATCAGCTGAAATTACTTCGAAATTTTGAGGGTCCTCCTCAAAATTCTGCTCCACTTTCCAATTTTTGGGGCAATGAAAATTTTATATAATTGTGATCGAACCCATAGCGCTGCCTACGTATCCCCTCTTAAATGGTAGTCAGGTCAGGCGTAGTTCAATTACATCATATAGGAAAACATAAAGATCACACATAGTAACGCTTGACTACCAATTACATCATATAGGAAAACATAAAGATCACACATAGTAACGCTTGACTATATCTGAATTGATTGCCTTTGGCCAAACTTCCCTATCCATTTCTGCAAGTATGAGGGCTCCTCCTGTCAGAACCTGGTGAACCATATATGGACCTTGCCAGTTGGGGGAGAACTTTCCTTTGTCTTCATCTTGATGCGGAAAATTTTTCTTTAATACTAGCTGCCCTGGTGTGAACTGTCTCGGCTTGACTCTCTTGTTGAAGGCTCTGGACATTCTATTCTGATAAATTTGACCATAACACACTGTGTTCATTCTTTTCCCATCTATAAGAGCTAGCTGCTCGTAATGACTCTGCACCCATTCTGCATCGTCGAGCTCAGCTTCTTGTATGATCCTTAAGGAAGGGATTTCTACTTAGGGGGAATGTCGACTTCTGTACCATAAACCAGCATATAGGGGGTCGCCCCGGTCGAAGTGTAGTCTGTGGTGCGATACCCCGATAGAGCAAACGATAACTTCTCGTGCCACTGTTTGTGCTTTTCTATCATTTTCCTCAATATCTTCTTGATATTCTTGTTGGCAGCTTCCACAGCTCCATTCATTTGAGGCCTATAGGCTGTGGAATTTTCGTGGCTAATTCTTAAGGTTTCACACATTCCTTTCATTAGGTCACTGTGTATATTGGAGCCATTATCAGTGATGATCGACTCTGGGATACCGAATCGACAAACAATACGGTCGCGAACGAAGTCTGCCACGACTTTCTTAGTTACTGCTCTGTAAGATGCTGCTTTGGCCCACTTGGTGAAATAATCTATGGCTACTAGGATAAACCTATGTCCGTTTGAAGCAGTGGGCTCAATTGGACCAATAACATCCATTCCCCAGGCGGTGAATGGTCAGGGCGAGCTTGTTGCATTGAGCTCATTTGGCGATACCTTTATCATGTCAGCATGAATCTGATAGTGATGGCATTTCCAGACGTACTGGATGCAATCTGTCTCTATAGTCATCCAAAAGTAACCAGCCCCGAGTGTCGTCTTTGCTAAAACAAAACCATTCATATGTGGACCACAGATCCTAGCATGAATTTTCTCTAGTAGCTTGGATGCTTCCTTTGCATCGACATACCTTAATAATCCCAAATCCGAAGTCCTCATATACAGGACTCCTCCGCTGTGAAAGAATCAGTTAGACAACCTTTGCAACGTGTGCTTCTGGGTATGATTGGCAAGCTCCGGGTAATCTCCTTTCACCAAATATTCCTTGATATCATGGAACCAAGGTTTTTCGTCCGCTTCCTCTTTAAAATGGGCATAGTAAGCTGGCTGATTATGAATTTTCACCGGTATGAGATCAATGAAATTCTTATCGGGATGCTGTATCATGGATGATAGGGTAGCCAATGCATCGGCAAATTCATTTTGGATTCTTGGAACATGTCGGAATTCTGTCTTTGTGAACCTCTTTCTCAACTCCTATACATGATGCAGATACAAGAGTATCTTAGAATTCTTGGTTGCCCATTCTTCTCGTACCTGATGTATGAGTAGGTCTAAATCTTCAATTGTTAGAAACTCTTGAATGTTCATGTTAATGGCCATCTTGAGCCCTAAGATACAGGTTTTGTACTCGGCCATATTATTGGTGCACGGGAACTTGAGTTTGGCAGATACCAGATAATGCTGACTGATTTCTGATACTAGGACTGCTCCTATGCCAACTCCTTTGAAATTTGATGCTCTATCGAAAAACATTCTCCAACCATCATAGGATTCTGCAATGTCTTCTCCTATGAATGATACTTCTTTGTCAGGAAAATATGTTTTCAGAGGTTCGTATTCTCCATCTACGGGATTTTCAACAAGGTGATCTGCTAGTGTCTGTCCCTTGATTTCCTTCTGAGTTACGTAGACAATGTCAAATTCGCACAACAGGATTTGCCACTTGTCTAGCTTGCCGGTGGACATTGGCTTCTGAAAGATGTACTTCAACGGATCCATCTTTGATTTGAGATATGCAGTATAGGCACATAAGTAATGCCTCAGCTTCTGGGCCACCCAAGCCAAAGCACAACAGGTGCGCTCTAACAAAGAATACTGGGCTTCGTAAGGAGTGAACTTCTTGCTGAGATAGTAGATGGCTTTTTCCTTCCTTCCTGTTTCATCATGTTGCCCCAGAACGCAACCGAAAGCTCTGTCCAATATCGCAAGGTAGAGTAATAAGGGTCTACCTGGCTCAGGCGGGACCAAGACTGGTGGTGTTGACAGGTACTCCTTGATTTTGTCGAAGGCCTTTTGACATTACTCGGTCCATTTAGTAGCACCGTCGTTTTTCAACATCTTAAAGATTGGTTCGCAAATAATTGTGGACTGTGCTATGAACCGGCTGATGTAGTTGAGTCTTCCCGAGAAACTCATCATGTACTTTTTGCTCTTTGGCGGTGGTAATTCTTGAATGGATTTGACTTTTGATGGATCTAGTTCTATTTCTCCGTGGCTCACAATAAACCCAAGCATCTTCCTAGAAGGAACCCCAAATGCACACGTTGCAGGGTTTAGTTTCAGGTTATACCTCCGCAATCTGTTGAAGAACTTCCTCAAATCTTCCATGTGATTCGTGGCCTTCTTGGACTTGATGATAATATCATCCACATATACCTTTATCTCATTGTGTATCATGTCATGTAAAATGGTAGTCATAGACCTCATGTAGGTGGACCCTGCATTCTTCAGACTGAATGGCATTAATTTGTAATAATACATCCCCCATGGAGTGATGAAAGCAGTTTTCTCAGCATCTTCTTTATCCATCCAAATCTGATGGTAACCGGTGAAATAATCCATGAATGACTGTAGCTCGTGCTTGTCACAATTGTCAATCAAGATGTGTATATTTGGCAAGGGGAAGTCATCTTTCGGACTGGCCCGGTTGAGATCCCGGTAGTCGACACAGACTCTTACCTTCCCATCCTTATTTGGTACTGGTACAATGTTGGCTAACCATGTCGGGTACTCGACTACCCTGAGAACTTTAGCTTTGACTTGTTTAGTGACTTCTTCCTTGATTTTCAAACTCATATCAGGCTTGAACTTCCTGAGCTTCTGCTTTACCGGCTGACATGTCGGATTAGTTGGTAGTTTATGGGCCACGATAGATGTACTTAGACCAGTCATGTCATCATATGACCAGGCGAATATGTTCTCATATTTTCTTAGAAATTCTGTGCATTCCTTCTTTTCTGATGGCAACAAATGAACGTTGATTCGTGTTTCCTTGACATTTTCTGCATCTTCCAGGTTGTCTCGTCCAAGTTGGACTTAGATCTGTTCTCAAAGTTCTCTACTTCTTTGACAATTTCCTCTGTTATATCATCTTCCTCTGAATCAATGTCCGTTTGTTGCATTATCTCATTGCATGTCACAGTCATTAGTTCATCAAAATAAATAATAGTAATGTTGTATAAAAAAAGTAAATAAGAGAAAATTAGTAATAAGTGTCTATTCATAAGAAAAGTTGAAATTCTTTTGATAAATTTTATAATTGTTTTGAACATTGAAGATCTTATTGCGGGAACAAAAATGCGAAAAGAAAATCATCTAGTAAAAAAAACAGTGCATGATGTTTGTTTAGCCTTGCTACCCCGAGGCTCGTCGGGCTCTGGTTGTTCTACAGACCAGTTATCAAGGCCTGCTCCTCTGCTTACGGCCTGTATCGAAGGGCTTTCCTCCCTCTCCTCCTTAAGGGTAACACAACAATCCATATCATTGTCTTCTAAAAATAAGTTTTTCATTACTGCGAGCGCCTCTTCTTCGTCCGTTACATAGACGATGTCAGCCTGTTGGAAAGTCTGCTCTAAGTGCGGTATCGGTGCTCCAGTGAGTAGTAAGGACCGCCTCATGGCGGCAACCAGTTGTTGAACTCTTCCCAAGTGTATTCGTATCCCAGGCCGAAAGTAGTGTCGTGCTTCTTGAGCTCTATGGATTTAGCAATCCCCTAGAGGTTCTTGCCAAGCCTCTTGCCAGGTTTGTACCCGCTCCAGTTCCATATACTCTCAATCATGTTGTCCCGCCATTTATCTTTGTCAACAGCATTAACTCGCTCGATGTGGTGGTAGGTCTCTCCACCTAACTTTCTTCTTTCCCCTATTGCCGGAATGGTCTGACGACTGTATATAGGATTACTGCCATCACCGTGAACAATCACTTCCTGGTGATTCCATTCAAATTTCACAGCCTGATGCAGTGTCGAAGCCACAACCCCCACACAATGAATCCAAAGGCGTCCTAACAGCAAGTTGTAGGATGCGGGCACATCTATTACTTGGAACTCAACATCGAACCAGATTGGCCCTATTTGAAGACACAGGCTGATATCACCGATGGTGGCCCTCTGGGATCCATCAAAAGCTTTTACGTTGATAGCTTCCTCTTTTATCTCGTGCAAACCTTTACCCAACTTCTTGAGCGTTACCAGAGGAAAGATGTTAAGGCTGGATCCCTTATTAATCACGATCCTAGTGATGAAGTAGTCTTCACTTTGCACGTTGATATGCAGGCTCAGATGTGACCCAACCCTTCAGGTGGTAGCTCGTCCTCATAGAAGGTGATTTTGTGGCTTTCTAGCACTTGTCCCACCATATTGGCCATTTCTCCACCAGTTATGTTACTTGGCACGTATGCCTCACTCAGCACCTTCAACAGAGCATTTTTGTGTGTCTTGGAGTCTGCAACAAAGAGAGGATAGATATCTGTGCTAGCATTTTGTTTAGCTGGTCAATGACTGAATACTACTTGGCCTGTATCTTCCTCTAAATGTCATCTGGGCATATCTCAATGATGAGCGGCCGATTGAAAGCTTGCTTACTTGACTCATCTAAGTGCTCTGGTGTATAGACTCTTCCAGTCCTTGTCGTACCCTATGCTGCAATAGTTTTCTCGAACTTGACTTTGCCTTTCCTCCTAGCCTCTACCGTATAATCGCAAGGGATAACTTTTTTATGGAATGACGGCATGGTGGTCATCACCACTAGAATTGGTGCGGCTACCTTTACTTAAAATGGGACATGTTCCTTGGGTGGTAAAATTGTAACCTCAAACGGTGCTAGTGTTTTGGCTGATGGTGCTGCCTTAAACTCAAGCAGGATAGACAAGTCTACCTCGGTGACTTCGAATGGTTGAATCTGGACCATGATGGGGTTAAAAGTAATTGCTGGCTTCTTTGGATCATCACCTTCTGCGATCAACTCAATGGATCCCTCGGGATCCCAATCATCCTCTATTTCAATCATGTAAACACCCCCATCCTTGTGATCTGGTAAGGGGTTGTTACGAACATTCAGAGTGGCTTCCTTTGCTACAATGACATTGTTATCAATTAAGGACTATATCTTGTCCTTTAAAGAACGACATTCGTCGATGGTGTGTCCCTTCATGCCAGAATGGTATGCACAAGATTTGTTTGGGTTAACCCACTGAGAAGGGTTCTCAGGGGTTGAAGCAGGGATGCGGGTGACATAACCGACAATTTTGAGTCTCTCATATAGCTGATCAATGGGTTTAGCAATGGATGTGTATTGTTTTGGGGACCTCCGATCAAAGTTAGGTCGGGGACTAGGAAAGTTTTGGCGTGTAGGGGTGATTAGTAATGAGATGGTTGAGTATTGTAGGTTTGGTAGACATGTGTGAGTTGGGAATATCTGGGTAAAGTAGGCTAATATATGGGAGGTGGAGATGGTTGATAGACGGGCGGTGAGGGTGCTTAGTAGTTTGGAGTGGGCTGATATGTGAATGGAGGTGGCGTGTAGGTTTGGTACTTGATAGGAGATTTGGTTCTTTGTACAACCATCACGGCTCCTACGTCCCTCTTTTTGGACACACCACCGGACTGCAAGGCCTTATTTGTATCTTGCAAAGCCTCAAAGTTTGTGACCATACCGCTCTTAATACCTTCTTCGATTCGTTCCCCCAGTTTGATAATGTCAAAAATTTTGTGGATTTCGATCATCATTAGTTGCTCATAGTATTACGGGTCTTGGGCAAGGAAAAAGAATTTGTTCATTTGTTCTTCCTCTAAGGTAGGTCTAACCTTAGCAACTTCAGATGTCCAACGAGTGACATATTCGTGAAATGTTTCTGTAGGCTTCTTCTTAGATATTGAATGTAGAACACATTTGGCATATTCTCTGTGTTAAACCTGAACTTGTCCATGAAATCGGACGCAATGCCTACTCAGCTGGTCCATTTCTTTGGATCCTGGCTGATGTACCAAGATAACACATCTACTTTTAGACTCCTAATGAATAGATTCATGCGGATTCTCTCATCTTTTCCTACCCCAACCAAATTGTCACAATATGTACTCAAATGGACCTTGGGGTCACCTATACTGTCCAACATCTCGAAGTTTGGAGGTTTGTACCCCTCGGGCAGTTCGACATCGGGCTGTATACAGAGATCTTCATAATTCAACCCTTCAATTCCTTTGTTTCCTTCAACGCCCTAGATTTGGCTAGTCAATTTCTTAAGTTCTTCAGCCAGGTTCCTAATGAACAAATCTTTATCATCAAACTCAGGTGTGCCTGAGATGGGTTGGGTGGAGAGTGGCATGGGCTCCACGTAGATGGGGGTGTTATGGTGGGTGTGGAAGTGGTCATTTGTGGAGTTTTGGAGTTCTGGGAGGAGCAATGGGGTGTTGTTTATGGTATGGCAAGTGTTGCATTAGGTTTTTGGTGGAATAGTATGGGGAGTGAGATGATTTTGTTGCTTTGGGATATTTTGGGGTGGTGTAGGATTTTGAGTAGTGGGAAAGGTGATATCTGGGGTGCTGAGCGAGAATGACAAACTTGCCAGATTTCGAACCTGGTCGAGCTCTTCCTGGAACTTTAGCAATTTCTGTTCAAGCTGGGATACATTTTGCTTATGAACCTGAGTACCATGACCATTAGTGACCTCTACCCGTTTAGTTGAATTCTCCCTTCTGATGTTGTCCAAATCTTCCATTTTCCCCTTGTTCTTGTTCTTAACAGGACTTAGAGAAGGAGTGGGTGGAGGGACCTTGGATCTTGTGGAATAGGATGATGTTGCCATAGTGCTCGAACTAACTTTTGGGGAGGGGAATAACAAAACAAAAAATAAAACAAAAAGGTAACCAAGTTAGTTGGGGTTTATAAAAAGCTTTGCAATATTTAAACACATAGAGCGAGAATGTAAATCGCGTCCTAATTTGGGGACCTCTTTGTGCCGGAGATAGGCCTAGCGACAAATTAATTTGTATAGCTCAGAATGCTAAATACCTCATTTTATTGATAAAAAAATAAGACGAATCCCAAATCGGCACTAAAAAAGAGGAAATAAGAGTCACTAATGACCATTAGTCTTATTACATTTTATATAGAAAAAAGATAAACTCCTATATACTTGGTCCAAGAAGGACCTTCCCGAGATTCAGCATCCTTGGCTCCGTCGAACAGCTTCCCCAGCTCGTGAAGTCTTAGAAATAGGTAAGCCCTAGCTAGATGTCCGCCTTCTTTTCCTTCAGCATTCTGATAGTCTTCGACCCTCTAGAGAAACTTTCTTTCCAACTCCACTATGCCTCGCTCCAAGTATCCCAGTCGCTTGTTGGCACTGACAACCATGTCCTTCCACTCCTCAATTAACTTCTGATTGGCTTCTTGTGTCTCAAGGTGCTCGCTTTCTCACTCTCGGATCCTCTTATGCAGTTGGTTGTACTTGACCTGTGCCTCATCCTTTTCATCTATGATCCTGTGACCTCGAACAAATCCATGCTGGCCCATCCCATCATGATTATCCTCCAACCATCCAGAATAGTAGGGAGCACAACCATCGTGGTATCTATCTGGCTCGATGGTATCCTTCCCCATGATGATCTTGTAGTGCCACATATACTTAGCTTGGCACTTGTAAGGAGTATCATCATCCTGGAAGTCAGTCTGGAAGTGACTCATCTTGTTGACCCTGGGTACAACCTGCTTCCTACCAGCTTGCCTCATAACCCGGAGAGGGACGTAAGGGTATGTTCCTCTTAGGCCAATCAATATCACGAAAGGTGCATCTCTGGATTGGGTGATGAACTCCTCGGTCAGAAACCACTCGAACATCCATTGCACCTGGTCCTCAGTCAAATTTTCAAAGAGTTCGACCCATTCTCTAGCATTCTCCGGTTGGGCGAACATATTGGGCATGTAATTGATTCGCCTCGGAAGATGGAAGGCGATATAATCATCCCAGTCCCTTCGCTAAATCTCTTGTCGGTATTCACCTTTTTGGAGATGTTCCATGAGCCAAAGTTGAAGTATCAAATTGCAGCCTTTGAAGTGTTCGGCTCGTTGCTGACATTTCTCCAAGGCTCGGTATATTTTTGCAATGATCATGGGCACAATGTTGAATGGTTTCCCGCTAGTTCATTCCATTAAGTTCTTAGTTACCATAGCCAATCTAGTGTGTATTCTTGCTTTCTTCATTGGGAACACAATCAACCCCAGGAAATAAAACACGAATACAAAGACACTTCGGTGAATATGCCCTAATAATGTGATGGCAAACTCGTCAGGATAGGTATGGTATTTGTTATGACCGCACATCTCATACAAATAGTCAAAGGGGATATAGGATTCTTTTAGGAATGTTAATTCTGGATTCTTCTTTAAACCCATCATCTTCAGGAAGACCAAACCCGGAGTTTCCCATACCAAACCGGCCGATCCTCCTATTTCCTCTAGCAAGGGCGTCATCTCAATGTCCCCAAAATGGAACACAACCCTTTCACAATCCCAAAACAATGTAGCAGTTTCTATGATTTTGTTGTTGGGTTGAACTTCCAGGAGGGAAGGTAGATTTACTAGATATTTTCGGACGAGAGTCTGATCGCTATAGTGAAGATCTTTCCACCAGCTTAGCAGTTTTAGGTGGATGTTGGTAACCATGCCGAATCTAGGGATTCCGTGCCTCATTATCTACAAAAAGAAGGGTTAGGCCCTACCCCCACCGGACACAACTATTTAACATCAACAATTAGCACTAAGCATTTGATTCTCCAAATAAATGCACAAAACATGATGATGTCTGTTTGGCTTTAGGGAAACCCAGTGGACTTTGGACGAGGCTATCTTAAAGGATTATTATGCGGACAACATAACTGATTTGGATAGGTTTGACCATGATGCATGCACAATTGAAATAGAGTAAGGTTTCTATGGGGTTTTAGACTGGTACCCTTGAGCGGAAAACTCAAGGGGGAAGGCTCGGAACTGTCGACTGCACCGCTAATCGACTAGTTTTACCGCAAGTTGCCTTTCCGAATTTAGGGGTAATGATATAGGAAAAGTGCAAACACTCAGTATAAGCGTTGTTATGCTTTTTGAGAAGAAAATAAAGGAGTTAAACAAATAATTGCACATAAAGACGGTACAAATTCACAATAACAATCTGAAATGGTAAAAGCCTAAAAATTCCCAACAGAGTCGCCATGCTGTTGCACCCTTTTTTTCTCGCAAAATTGGATTTATGAAATTTGGTATAGGACAACTCGTTCCTTTTGGGAACTGGGTTTAGCATTTGAATAGTTGTTACCTAATGATTTATGGTGCATTAGGACACCTTCAAGGTTCATTTCTATTTGATAACCAGAGATAGGTTAAGGGCTTGAAATTATCCTAAGGGAAGGTGTTAGACACCCCTCATGATCCACTAGTGTGGTTCCCAGACAGATAGTTCTTTGTGAATTTGGTTCAATTAACATATATATAGATAAGGGTCAAATAAGAGGGGATTTTAATAAACAATCGTTAGAAATAGCAATTAAGGCTAATTTTAAACAAGGAGTTGCAATGCTTTTAAAAGAAAAGGGAAATAAAGGAAGGAGGTCCTAGGTTTATTAAAAATATGGATCAGATCAATGCAATATCCGGTAATCACTCCTTAGAAGTGGGGCTACACGCGGTATTAGCGCACCGATCATCATATCCATATCTACCATTTTCCATCCCGTTTAAGGTACTAAAGCATGGATTGGTCTCGACCACTATTGCATGCTGTTACCCGCCCCATTCCTATCAGTCCCGGAGGCACTTAGGAATACTAATCCTAAAAGGGAATGATATTTGGCTAACTTGAGGTTTCAAAGGTGAAAAATCTAGGGCGACATACAAAACATAGAGAAGACTGCACATTTAAAGAGAAGCACATAAACACATAAGGCTCAAGTATGCCTCCTCAAACAAAACAATCCAATAGCATGACTTACACAAAGGAGTAAGGTCTGATTCTAAAAAAATACTTGAGGGAAGAGGAGATTGTTGTTGTTGCAGCAGGCTTGGCCTATTACGTGACTCAGTTAGGAAACATGAATCAGGCCTGCCTGCTGGTTGTAGCACTTAAACAAATGACGGAGGCGAGTTCAGTTTGATTTATATTATTTCCTAATGCTTGCCTAAGTGTTTAGGTGAGACCTTAGAAATATGGTATCTATTGTTGATTTTGAGTGTAGTTACAGCTTAAAACGAACAGTTTGAAATCCTATAGGCATTCTTGCTAAATCGTGTTAACACGGAGAGATTAAGTTACTTAAGCAGTGGTTCAAAATAGGGTGATTTAAATTAGATTAGTTACAAGTGAAAAGATCCATTATTGCTGGTTTTAACTCCTATGAACATGACATCTAGTGTACTAATTTTAATTTTTTTTAACATGGTAGTAATTTATAGCCGTTTAAATCCTAAAGCATGATGTCTAAGCGATAACAAGCGTGCAGAACTTAAAATTGACTTATATAGGTAGGTTATCTAGGCGTGAAGTGGAACATGAAAAATTTTAAATAAAATCAACCTCTATAGGCATGGTGTAAAGATGCAGAATTGAACACACCGAGTTAAAAGTAGTCCTATAGGCATATTTTCTAAATGGAGTTTGGATGTGCAGAATTAAAATACCCTATAGGCATGGTTTCTAAACGTAGTTTGAGTATGCAGAATTTAGAAGTAATCCTATAGGCATGTTTTCTACAGGTAGTTTGAGTATGCAGAATCAAGATATCCTATAGGCATATTTTCTACCCCTGACATACATAATTATTCACCCATTTTCACTAGCTATCCCCATTGTTTATTACAAATTATTACAAACCAGAAGTACTGAATTACATCAGAAAAATACATAAGAAATATAACCAGAGGAAGCCTGATTCTTGGTTCCTTCGTGAACTATGGAATAAACTACCTTAAGATGCCATTGCTTCAAAGCCTTTCTCAGATTTGAGTGTGTCAAAGTTCCCTAAGGGTCTCAGAGGACCCCAGGCAGTGCTCAAACCCAAGTTGCATTAATCAGAATAGAGATGAGTGCAGTGTGGAAAAGGCCAGTCGTTGTGTGTCTAAGTTCAGAGGTAACTCATGGGTCCCAAGGCAAGGCTCACACAAGAGAGACAGAACTTAAATCTAAGAGTAAAGTGGAAGTGCAGGAAGAGAGATTTCAAAATGAATGGAAAATAGAGAGGGATAAGGGTGATTGGGAAATAGTACTTAGTAAAAATTCAAACTTGATGACTTCATACAAGGGGGTCAGGGGGTTGGGGACTCAATTCAAAGAGCCTGTATACTTGGGCAAAGTCCAGCTTTGGGCATGCACAGCAATAAAAGATGCTGGCATGCCTATAAGCCAACCAGAATACACAATAAACAGAGGAAACATGGGGGTTATGATCCAGGAGGATCAAGTTTGGGTCATGGACAACAATGTTTAATGTTATACCAACCACAGTTGCCAAACACATTGGGTATGGGGATTTAAGGTGCACAAGCTATGATAAGTAAGTAACAGAACATTAATCCAGAACAGAAAAGGCAGAATACAACATTCTTAATGATAGAAATTAGTTAAATACAAACAGGAGACAAACAAGAATGAAAGGAACAGTAAAGAAACATGTTGTTGTTGATGCTCAAAACTTAGTTACAACATACCAGTTAGAGAAGCAAAATGCAGTAAAGAAAAGTAAGCAGGACTTCGAAGTATAGCACAAGTAGTAGTAAAGCAAGAGATAGTGTTTGAGTGTAAGTGTGAGTTCAGAACTAAAAGTGTTCGTGTGTTTGAAGAAAGAGAAGTACAAGGTATTTATAGCTTTTGAAAACGAGTAAAAGAAAAGTAATAAGCCACAAACATGGAAACAATCACTATTCAGAATCAATTACACATATGATTGCCTTTAATTAAGGGATCACTTTCTTAACACGCAGTGACATCAAAAATAAGGAAAGAAATCAATTTATAGGCATACTGGTTATTGCCATAAAAGAATTAGTAAAACCATCGAGTAAGTAATTAAGTCTAAGTATGAGAATGTACTAATTTTGGGAAGGGGTTCAGTAAGGCGAAATAAGGAAAAGAATCAATTACTTAACATATGAGTGCAATCAGAATTCCACAAAGAAAGGTTTGAAATCAATCCAAAATTTGATCATTCAAGAGGGAAATTTAACATATAAATAGAGTGCATAGATATTAGGCATACAAGGCCAAACTATGGCAAAGAGAAGCAGCATGCAATAACAATCACAAAGTCAGTAGACAGCGAACCATCGAAGCATGGTATTCACATAGGTCAACTTTATTGACTTAGTAGTAGAGAAAAGAGAGAGTATCAGAAGCATGCAAATGGTCAATTAAAAGACCATAATGATAGCAAGAAATCAAAATCACATAAAAAACAAATGCTGAAACAAAAGGATTTCAAATCAAGTCGAGCAACTTCAAACAGATAAATTGCACAAGCATTTTCAGAAACTCGAATAGACCCAAAGAAATTAGGGTTTTTTTAAACTAATCGAGTCTAGAGATTATGAACAAGTAACTCAAACAAATAGGTAGTCCCAGGAACTCGAATAAAACCCAAAAATTAGGGTTTTCAACACCAATCGAGCCTAGAGATAATAAACAGGTAAATCAAACAAATAAATACAAATAGACTAGGAAAACTCAGAAGACATTAAGGTTTTTATCGTGCAAACTCAGATAGGGGAACAAATATAGCAGAACATGTCAAAAATCAGAGAAAGCTTTGAAATAACTTAACAAGAAAATGCTAAAAGATAAAGAGTTTTGGAAGCAGAGTCTTACAAGAGACTTCGAGAAAAAGATTTAGAAGTTCAAAGCAAACATAGACCTAAAGCATATCGAAAAGAAATCAAAAAAACCTTAGAGCTTAGGGTTTTAGAAGAACCCCAAATGATAATAAAGGCATTGAAAGCCATTGATCTAGATAGGAAATCCAAAGGTCCGACTCGAATGGTTATGGCTGGTCGGAGAGAGGTCAGAGACGACCGGAGGACAGCCATGAACTGAAATCGAATAAAGCCTGGACCTTGAGGCCATTAGCACAAACACACAAAAGCCATGGGAGGCTGTGTCACGACCCCAGTTCACCATCCGTGAACATGTCATGACGGCACCCAGTCACGATGACTAGGTAATCCTAACAGTGCGGAAGTAACAACTGATACAAAAATATTAGATTAAAGGTTAAATAACTTAAGGAAATGTATATAACTTGCCGCTTGGCACATACACTTCAACACTACAATTTCTGAATCAAAAATCCCAAAACCCAGAATCTCACGGGCAACACAGGCTACATAAGTATATGATACGGCTCTAACTCCGGAATGTCTACACAACCAAAAGAAAGGGGAAAGTCAAATACTACAGCTGGAATAAGCTAGAGTCTCCTGGTCTGCGGACGTGGCAGATATACCTCAAAGTCTCTGGTAGATGTATCCTAGATCACTAATAGTGCGCCCGGCCGGAAGTACCTGGATCTGCACATGAAAAACATACGCAGAAGAGGCATGAGTACACCACAGCGGTACTCAGTAAGTGCCAAGCCTAACCTCGGTTGGGTAGTGACGAGGAAGGTCAGGGCCCTACTGAGATAAAATATAATAATCAGTATGATAATAAGGAGACAATATGAGTATAATCATAGCAGAAATTCAATAAGAAAATAAGTAAAACAGTAACAGAGAACAAACATAATCAATGAATAGAGATACAAGCCACAACCGGATATTTATCATCGGGGATCTCCTGGTATCCCGAAAATCTCTTGGTATCCTAAATAAATCGTTCGGGGATCTCTAGGTATCCCGAGGATCTCCTGTTACCCTCATTAAAAATTCTAGGAACTCTTGGTATCCTCAATAATAATTCTAGGATCTCTTGGTATCCTCAATAATAATTCTAGGATCTCTTGGTATCCTCAATAATAATTCGAGGATCTCTTGGTATCCCGAGGATCTCTCGGTATCCTCAACAAAAATTCTAGGGTCTCTTGGTATCCACAATATATAATCATTTCTGTGTCAGGGACCTCTTGGTATCCCGCACTCTCAGTCTTAGAACATAACACGTGCAGGAGGATCTCCCGGGAATCTAACCCGTAGTTCCAAATATAAATATGCAGGGGGATTTCCCGGGAATCTAACCCGTAGTCCCAAATATAAATATGCAGGGGGATCTCCCAGGAATCTAACCCGTAGTCCCAAATATAAATGTGCAGGGGGATCTCCCGGGAATCGAACCCGTAGTCCCAAATATAAATGTGCAGGGGGATCTCCGAGGAATCGAACCCGTAGTCCCAAATATAAATGTGCAGGAGGATCTCCCGGGAATCGAACCCGTAGTCCCAATATAAATGCACAACCAAAATCAGAGAATATTCAGAAATTGAAGTATAACAATACAAAGCAACAAATAATTCTGGCCTAACATGCTCCACGTAATTTCAATTAAGGCAAATTAAGCAAATAAGCAATTTGGAGCAACTAACATACTTTTCTATATCGGCACATGCTATAATAGCAAGTAGAATAAAGCAAATACGAAAGAAACTCGGTTCAAATATTTTAAGTAAAAATTCGGGGTTTCAACAATTAGCTCAAATATGCGCTTGTCACCTCACGTACAAGGCATTCAATTACAAAAAATCACATCCTAAGGGACAAAGTCCCCCACACAAGGTTAGACAAGCCACTTACCTCGAACCGGCTCAAAATTCAATCCAAAATCACGTTCTTGCCACGAGTATTTGACTCCAAATGGCTCAAATCTATTCAATTAAGTCGCATAATGTAAATAATAATTCAAGTAATTGATTCTACAATTAAATTCTAAGCTAATACGTGAAATTATGTAAAATGACTAAAATACCCCTTGGGCCCCACATTTCGGAACCGAGTAAAATTTATTTTTCCAGAAACTTCGTACTCTCACGAGTCTAACCATACCAAATTTATAAAATTCCCATATCATTTCGACCCTCAAATCATTGATTCTATCCAAGAGGGTTTTCTACCCTTTTCAACAAAATTCTCAGATTAAACGTCAAAACTCGTAATAGATTCATGTTATACAATCAAAATTGATTTAAGAACACTTATCCCATTTTATATGGTAAAAATCGCTTCAAAAATCGCTTCAATCCGAGCTACATAGCTCCAAAAACGAGAAAAATAGCGGACTGCTCGAAATATACACTGTCTGTGATTTTCGCATCTGCGGTTACTGTTCACCGCAGGTGCGATTTTACTGTTCACCGCTTCTGCAGTACTGTTCACCGCAGAAGCGGAAACACTGTTCATCCGCTTTTGCAGTTACTGTTCATCGCAGAAGCGGAAATACCAGTTTTGCCCCAGAAAATTACAGCAGCTTTTTATTTCACTAAAAATGCTATAACTCCATCATACGAACTCGGAATTCGACGATTCTTGTTCCTATGAGTCACAAATAATAATACGAACCTATTCCTTCAATCAAAACACAATTTGGAGCTCATTTGCTCAGTTCAATATCCATTTCGCTCGTTAAACAATTAACTCATGTTTCGTGTCAAAAACCAAATCGCGACTTGATGAAATTAGACCAAACTTTCCAGATCAGTCCTATAATTTATGATTTAAATTTTGGAAGTCTCGAAATCCAATTTCAATCTCTAGAACTAAAAATGGACCTTTGGATCATTACATGTTTATGCTCAAAATAACAAAAATCTTCCAAAAATGACCCGTTGGGCATCCGAAACACACCCGAGGCTCCCGGGACCTCAACCAAAAGTTCCAACATATTCTATAACGTTATTCAAACTTGTTCCAATTATAAAAACACCTCGACTAACACCCAAATTATCAAATTACATCGAATTCAAGCTTAAGTTCTTTTAAAACTTCAAAAACACACATTTGATAAAAAACCCGACCAAAACATGTCCGAATGACTTGAAATTTTGCACACATATCCTAAATGACATGAAGGTGCTACAAAAAATTCCAGAGATCCGTTCCGACCCTCGGATCAAAATTTCACCTATCAACCGGTAATCGCCAAAATATTAGTTTTCGGCATTTCTAGCCTAAATGAGCTACGGACCAATAAAATATATTCCGAACACGCTTCCAACCCCAAAATCACCTAACGGAGCTAACGGAACCATTGGATTTCTATTCCGAGGCCGTCTTTACATAGTTCCGATTACGGACCATTTTTCAACTCTTAAGCTCTCATTTAGGGACTAAGTGTCCCATAACACTCCGAATCCCAACACCGAACGTCCCGGCAAGCCAAAATAGTAGAAATGAACTTAGATGAAGCAGTTAATAGGGGAATGGGGTGTAAATTCTAAAAACGACCGGCCGGGTCGTTACAGGCTGGTACATGTTTCAAACGACCACATGAGGTCGTAGATTAAGGAGGCATCAGGGTTGTAATTTCATGGCGGCTGCTATGGTTTGTAGTAGTCTCAGAGAGAATTGAGAGAGAAGGGGATTCAAGGGTGGTTGTAGGTAAAAAATGATTAGGTTTAGGGGTTAGTTCGGGGTAAAAAAGAAAGGGCAACCGGTAGCCGTTGATCTAAACGATCAACGACTGGGATTTAAAGGGTTAGGTGGGGATTCGGGTATGGGTGGGTTTAATCAAGTTGGGGCCGAGTATGAGTAGGAATTGCTGGTGTAATTGTGTTTAAATTGGCTGTTCAATTCATGCTATAATTGAAATGTGATTGGGCTAGATTTTAAATAGCCAATTTTTCCCTTTTTATTTTATAAAAATAGTAAATTAATTCCTGGAAACAAATTAAAAGTACTAAAATGATTTCAAACATATAATTATCAATTTAAAAATACTGAACTTAATTTTTATAGATATAAACGCAATTAAATCTAAAAGAAGCTAATATTACAACTATATGCAATTTAGCCTTAAAAATACTAAATCAATTTATAAAAAATATCTTAGCTATATTTTAGTATAAATGTGAGATTCCAACATTTTTTTTATGAATGAAATAGGAAAATAAATTGGTTAAAAATCGAGGAAAAATAATAAGACATTTGTACATGCTTATATATGCACACATGTGCTATTTTGAAAGTATTTTGCATATACAATATATATAGGAAAAAATTGGGCATCAACAGTAGCTACAAAACAAAAGAAGTTAAGTCATAGAATTCAAAGTATAAGACTACATGGAAGAGCAAAGGCTAGAACGAATACTTATGAGTACGGTTCCAAGCTTTGGGAAAATCTATGGCATCGACCACGACGGTCTCGATCTTGAGAAAAAAAATCGTCAAGCCAGAAATGCTGACTACCCTTGTCGTCCTTCCTGACAACGATAAATTTGCTTCCATGATGGCAAATATTTAACATCGTACCCTAATATAAGCTTGGCATAAAGATGTGCATAATATATCAGAGAGTGATCTCGACATCGGCCAACTCAGTGAATTTCGACAACATCTTCACCGCCTTGTTGACCTAAGGTGCAAGATAGGCCGGGCAGACCCGGTAGTAACGGCAAAACTCCTCCACCAAAGGAGGAAGAGGAAGAGAGTAGCCGATGATGAAGGGGTAGGCGTAGAGGGTACAATACCCGGGACGATGGGTATACACTTCATCATCGCCTACGGAAATAAGTTCCACTTGGTCAGAGATTCCATATTTAGTTTGAATTCCTCTAGGAGTTCGACCATCAAAGAGGATCGAAAAACCTCAATCACCGCCTCAAGCGGCCACTGCAAATCTAGCTTTGCATCGGGTTGCGGGGAATAACTTCTTTCACTGATGGAAAAACCTCTATTTGAGTGATGGAGGTGGAATCTCCTCCACGAATGGAGGATGTAACAACCAACGAGGTAGCCGGGATATCCTCATTCACACCAGATATCTCTCCACCATGAACACTGGAAGGTAATTCAGACATGACTGAAGAAGTTCAAAGAATGTTAGAGAGAAAAAGAGCTGAGAAATGAGATGGAAAGTTAGAGAGCAACAAGCAAGATGAATAAATTCAAGGAAAGCAAAGGAAATTTTAAGTAGCAGCAAATGACGCCAAAAATAAAACAACAAAAAAATCCAAAATCCATGTGTGTACTGACGCGATGTATCGGGAATAGGTGTTATCATCATGAACGATGTGATGTCCCATCCACGTCAGGTTCTCTCTAAAGTTTACCTGATAAAATCAAGACAACAAGAGTTTGAAATATGTGGCTCATGCAATGCCACATCATTTGCCTCTGATGACGACCACGGCCGCTAATATCCACTTATCAAGTCCGCCCACAAGGACGGCCTCGACAAGTGGAGGGACTAATTAACTGTATGGGAGAAAAACTTCACATCATATGTTTGACCTGGTCAATGTAGATAAAGCATTTGAAGAGCATGATGTGTCGACCCGGCCCCAAAAGGTCGAGGTAACGTAAATAGGGTAAATCGTCGTCGAGGATGAGGTGGCTTAACAGAAGACGAAGAGGAGTACGAGCATCCGTCCTCAGTATGTAGTAATGGTTACCTTAAGGATTTAGATTCTCTAAGAGAGTATTCTAGTGGATATTCCTCTCTGTTGTACTATCTAGGATTTTGTGGCTCATGTACCCTTATAAATAGGAAGAGATATAGTTGTAGAAAGGGGCATAAAATATTTTTGTAAAGAACAATATTGACATTCTCTATGAAGATTCTCTCTTTATTGAATACATATAAAGTTTGTCTTTACACTTCTTTTCCACCATCTTCCTCTCCCAATCCAAGAAGAATTGGAATATTTAATTGTTTATCATCATCCATCATTGTGAAAAAGCTCAATGAAAAATCTCATCCTTGTGGGGTGAACCTTGCTCCATTTATTACTTAAACTAGATGAGGAAAGGCCCGTATACGGGCCCAACATTGTAATTTTATTAAAATTATTATTTGTTGGTATTTAGTTAATTAACTTTTGAGGTTTAACATGATATATTTTTTAAAATTACTTTTGAATATAAAAATATTAGTTTGAAATCGTCTTCAAATACTATGAATAAATGAAAATCATTTAATTTTTATTTTCAAATTGCTTCTAGATAGTATTGGTAAATATAAAAATCTTGTAAATATTGATACTTTTTTTTGTCATTGTTTTATTTAAAAATTAATTTTATTTTTTTTATGGTAACTTGAATTTGAATAAAACAAAATTAATATTTTTCAAAATGAGAAAAAGATTTGGGTTGCACAAAAGTCTAATCAACACATGCATAGTGCATCTAAAGGAGAGTTGTGGCTAAAGGAATGTGAGGTCCACGTGTATTTTGCATCTACAAAATGCAAACATGGAATTTTGATGAAATAACATATATGCCCTTGGTCAACCTTCTTTCCTTTTCTATATAATAGAAATGTTATTTATTGTCATTTATTACTATCTTTCACGTTCTTAAGTCATTATTGCTCTAAGACATTCTTATCTAGCAACACACATTTAATGCTTTTCCTAAAAATATTAAATCTGCTACTTGGATTTTTTTATTAACTTAGATTGACCCATTTCTCTATAAATCTAATTGTATAAATTAAACTTAGATCTAAATTTAAGTTCATACAGTTATTACTATTACTTTGGAGGAGAAGAGAAAGCTCACAACAAAAATTATTCCAAACTACGTATAAGGGAAAGCAACACCCACTTCCAACCGAGAGGTTGTGAGTTCGAGTCTCCCCAAGAGCAAGGTGGGAAGTTCTTGGAGGAAAGGATGCCGGGGGTCTATTTGGAAACAGCCTCTCTACCCAGGATAGAGGTAAGGTCTACGTACACAATACCCTCCCCAGATCCCACTAAGTGGGATTATACTGGGTTGTTGTTGTTGTTGTTACGTATAAGGGAAAGAGTACACATATATATGGAAAAATTAATCAATATGATAATAAAAACAAGTAAAACAATGACAATTAACAAGGGTATAGTTTGGTTTCAAGAGATTAGATAATTAAGTTGCATGTTCTGTTAGGGATATAGTATATATGCCCTATATCCAATATCATATTTGATGATTTGAACATATCTTGTGAAGGTTATTTGATATAAAATATATATGGCATTTGATATTCTTTAATCATAGTTATTATTAATTATTTGATTAACTTAATACGGTTCTTGATTAAATTTTGAGATTTGACATTGTGATGGAGGTCATGATAATGAGAGTCAAGTTTCTTATAATTTAATCTAAATTTATTCTTGATCGTAGGATTATTAATTTGAACATCGGTAATCTGGTAAGATCAATATTTATGTGATCGTCTTTATTGGATAAAGATTAGTTGATCTCATTAACTAATTCGCATAGATAGATGATGCATATAAAGATATGATCATTGAACCGACTCATTGGATAATTCCTAATGGTTAGAATTACCATAAACTGTCAATAGGATATTATCTTGAAGAATGTAATGTAAGAATTTCCTTTGACCTGAGATCGTCATAGTAATTGACAAGTTATTTATTGTGCTTTGATACTGGACACCTATGGCCCTAGGGCGATAGTTGAAATGATATTGGGTACAGTTAAATACTTGTAGAATTAGTGATTGATCCAAGATGGAATCTGTCAACTCTTAGTAATGAGTTTAAGCTTCATGTTGTCATGAATTATAAACGACCAAACTAAGACCTTGGCCAAGGCAATTGAATGAAAGAAGNATCCTAGGGTGATCCAGAGCTATAAGGACAGAAGGAATTACTATATTATTCTTCTACTGTTTCGTGAGAGTAAATAATATACTTCATTCTATCCGGTCATTAAGGAGTGTTGCTAGATGTCACCCATGATTAGTATATTGATGTGATCAATTTACTACCGGCTTAGTTTTGAACCTATGAGGCCGCACACTAACGAGTGTTCTGATCATTGCAAAAGGATTAATTACTTTATTATTTGATAATTAAATTAAGGAATTTAATTAGTCAAATAAATTTAGTTATTAGTCAAAATAAAATATTATTATATTCTTTGCTAGTACATAGAATATAATTAATATTGTGAATAAATTAAAGTTTCCATTTGGACAAAAATATTAAATTGTGTCTCTTGGTTGAAATATATATTTATGAGATATATGTAATTAATATTTGTGTATATAAGGTGTATATATATACAATATTAATGAATAACACTTGATCCAATTTTGATTGGACATGGAATTCCATGAAAGAATTCCTACGGAAGAATTCAATTCAAACTCCTCAAGATATTGAAAGATTCATCCCATTTAGAATGAGATGTATTTTTCAATGGAAAACTTTTATAAAGTTAATAAAGGAAGTTTGTCATATTCATTCCATTTAGAATGGGATATATTTTTCAATGGAAAACTTTTATAAAGTTAATAATGGAAGTTTGTCATATTCATTCCATTTAGAATGAGATATATTTTTCAATGGAAAACTTTTATAAAGTTAATAATGAAAGTTTGTCATATTCATTCCATTTAGAATGAGATATATTTTTAAATGGATTCAACTTTTATATAAAAGGACTTAGTCTTGATTTAGAATTGTAAGACATTCCATTGTAGTAGCAAAACTCTTAATTCTTCCACATTTTTCATCTTCCATTTTTGAAGTGAAAAATAAAAAGTTTGAGACACCATAAAAATCAAGAGAAAAACATTCTTAACAATAATAGTTCTTGTCATGTAACATTAAGTTGAGATTTTTTAGAAAAATTTCAGCACAATATTTTTTGTTCAATTTGTTCACGGGTTTTCATTGATCAAAGAGTTGATAGCAAGGATCGGTCTCGGTGTGGATACGCATAGAGTCTTCGCACTATCGAAGAAAATTTTGAAACAAGACTCTCTTTACCAGGTACGTCTTTGATCCGATCTTTGACGGGTAAATAAATTTTAAATACGAAAAGTTCTGCCTAAGATTATTATTATCTTCCGTTACGTGTTGCGAACACAAATAAGCAATCCTACATGTTCCACATGTATGAATGCACGTCGCAGAAAAATCTAAGGGAGAATGCGTTTGTTTCTTTTTTCTTTTCTTTATTTTTTCCGTCTGTTTCTCATCCGTCATCAATAAGCTGGTAATGTATCTGTTAATCTGCAAGATTAATTGTGAATAGGAACTCCTTTTTATACCCTTAACATGCATGTCTAGAACGGTTGAAAACGTGCAGCTACGTTGTTTGATGATGATGAGAATCATCCCAATCTTTGGATCTAAGGACGTGGAGGAAAGTCACACACTCCATTCATTAGGATTCACGATTTTCTCTTTCTTATGCTTTCAAAAGGATTCTTTTTCTTTTATTGGTTTAATCATTTGATTTTCACTAGCCTAATTAATCTAGATTCGTATTGTGCATGACCCATTTAAAAAGGAAACGCTTCGTATAAATTCTTTTTTTTTTTTTTTTCAAGATTTGAACTCGAGGATAAAAAAATGGTTAAATACAACATGAAGTAGGTAAGGGGTAGAGTAGTAACTTCGAGTACTAAACAAAGAGGTGGTGTATCAACGTAAACGAGGTTAGGGGAATCTAGTCTAGTCATTATTAGGATGGAAATGGGGTAGCATTAATATATCAAATGCTACACAGATGGAGTAGCAGAATGTTTTGACGGGATATGTCCATATTGATTAAAGCAGAAAAATTAGGGAAGGGGTCATCACTGTTGCGTAAAGAGGGGACCAAATGGGCGTGCTTTAAGAGTTAAGAGAACCAAGTGAAGTCAACGCCCCAAAATTCCGCCTCATACCCTTAAAAGCCGTAAGGCGGATTCTTGCTAGACGGCATTTTTAATTACCTCTTTTAACAAGTGGGCAGATCATCACTGAAGTAATAAAAGAATATAAATCAAAGATACTGCAATGACTATTTTATTTGTTTTCTAATTCCGAGATGTTGAGTGTTTAGTACAGATTTTAAGTTGTGCTATTTGGCCCCTTTACAATTTATATTTGTTTATCGAAAATCGGATAACAATTGAATTTATATGCAATTTTAAAAATAAATGATATAACTTGATACAAATTGAGGAGAATAACTCTAGTATCGAAATAGACGATAAAAGAATAAATGCAAACCATATGAATTGAACGACTTTGGCCCTCGAGTTCAATCACCCTTAAACCAAATATGTTTCAACTTGCTTATGAACAAAATAACAAGATAATGAAAGCTGGAAAATGACAGTATATTGCTTAGATTGCGTGAATATGATGCGTTTTACAAATGATCAGGCCCCCTTTAAATTGTAGGGGAATCCTAACCTTCATACAATTCTAAAACAGTAAGAAATCTCTTGATTAGCTGATTAATCAGTCTCTTTTTGTTACGTGCCAAGATTTCCGCCGTGATCCTTGCCCGATTAGTGATATTTCGGCTTTCCGTTATTTGTCTTGGTAAACTTCCCTGGATCTCGCTCGATATTTTTCTCGCTTGGTCTCGATCTTGACCGATCTCGATCTTGATTGGTCTCTGGGTCACGAGCTCGGTATTCCAACTTTGGTTTATGGTTCGATATAATAAGAGGTTAAACCTTGGCTTATCGCGTTCCAGTCTCGATCAGTCGTATAAAAAGGGCAAGCCTGATTTTGACCGATACAGATAGTCCCCTCGTTTCTTAGAGAGAAGATGACAAGAAATGATATGAACTTTTCCAATCACGTCATTTTGTGCCATGACATAAGCGACAAGCCAACTATGACGTTAGCGACATGTGGATACTGATACGTCCTCTCAGTTCGTTACCGAGGCATTAAATGCCTATCAGTTGTTGGTCGGCCACCAGCGGTTCTAAACCGCCACCAGCAAGCTATAAGTACTGCTACTTTCTTCCACTCAAACTTTACGCTCAAAATTTCCCTCATTGTTGCTTCTCTTCAAAAATCTCTTTGCATTGTAACTCTTGCTCCCAAATCTCTTGAATCTTAAGAAAACCGCATATCATCTTAGTTCCCTTCTCTTCTACTTTACAATGGCAAAAACTTCTAAAAGTGTACCGCAAAAGGAGGTCGCCTCTTCTTCATGGCCCGCCGGCGATGGAGCTACAACGGAATATCCCCTTGAGGATTTCATTTCGGGAGAGTGCCCTACTGTCGTCGATTTTAGGATTGAAAAGACCTCCTCAGAACATGGTCGATGTGAATCGATCTCGAGGTACATATGCACAATAACCGATGATCTCCTTGACAAAGTTAAAGAGGAGTGCCACTAGGTTGATAAACATGTTGTGGTACCTTCGCCCGAGGAGTCGATCACTACCCATGTGGAGGGTTTCCTAAGTGTTTACACTTACCCTTTCATGTTGTATCCCTTAGACCCTATCATCGTCACCTTCTGCAAGAGGTATGACATGACTCTCGGCCAGATCTATCTTTTTTATGGGGAATAGTGATTCTCCTTCGATTCTTCGTGAGCAAAATTGAGGTATGTCTTATCACCCTCGATCACCTTATGCGCATTTATAGTCCTCGACTTTATCAAGGAGGGCTGATCAAGCTTCCTCACTGGACCGTCAAGGCCCCGTTCTCGAGCATAGACCAAGCTCACGATCGAGGTTGGATGGGCCGATTTATCCAAATAAGGAACCTGATCCTTACTGAAGGCATGCCATTTCCTGAGAAATGGAACATGAACCATGAGTAGTACATTACCTTTTTAGTTTTGCTGTTTTACCTCTTATCTTCTTTCCTCATCTATATTTTTTGGTGTGTAGCTGTGGCCCAAGTGCCGGAGGTAGTCCCCAATCTCAAGCAATGGGTCAAGGAACTGGTGTTGCAGAGACCATATTCCGAGCGTGATTGATGGAGTTATCAAAGGGTCGATGGGAGGCCCGTAATCATGGTAATTATCTTTCTCATAACAGTTATCGTTTGGGGATTCTTTCCGATATTACTCGCCTTTTTCCTTTTTAGGCCTCGAGAAAGATGTAGCAATTAGGCCCCTATCTGACGAAGAAGAAGTCCTTCCCCAACCACCTGTGTCGAAGCAGGCCAAAGAGAAGAAGAGAAAAAGGGCTCTGAGTTCTCCAGTCTCAAAAAAGAAACGACCGGCAAGGAGGCCTCACAAGCCTAAGGGGGATACCGGTGCTATGCTTTCGGACTCGGTCCGCTGATTAAGGAATGAGTACTAAGAAGAAGAAGGGGAAGATAGTTCTAAACTAGTGACCCTCGTGTGGGCCGGTGTCACCATATAAAAACCCTCTGTACTGGAAGAGGTTGATGAGGGAGCCTCGGCCGAAGTTCATAAGCCGGAAGGAGTTGAGGCCACTCTGTATCAAGCTGAGATGGTTGGGGGAGAAACCGGGGGCGAGGCTTTCCAAGTAGCTGAAGATGTCCCAAGGGACGATCTCGGAGTGATTGATATTTTCAAATCCCTCAATTTTCGAACGCCATGATCCACGAGGCCAATATGTTGGAAGGTAGCTCTTACGAGGGTCTTCAGGGGGCGGTTGATATCCATGGCTTCTTGGATGGGGTAGAGTTTTCCGCTTTGGGAGATGTCACCAGGGTTAGTGACTTACCAGAGCCAAAGAAAGCACCATCATCCGGAGCTACCGGGTTTTCATTGAGCCCAAAACTGGTAGACCGATTCCTGGCCCCAAGTGTTAACCTCGATCGTAAGTGTAACATAATGCTTTCTGTCCCGAAGGATGCCCGGGTCTTCTCTCCCCCGATGGGGATTTCTAGCTACCTCAGATGCTTGGTGACCGAGGAAGATGAAGTAGTGATTAATGCAGTTGGAGTCGCTTACCTGTTCAATGAGTCCCGACATGCTCTGAATCGGGTAACTTTGAGGGCCATTCCATTATCTCTTTTAAACTTTGAGTTGTAGGTAATTGTAACATTTTTTTTGCTTGTAGGCTTCGATTTTTCATCACGAGGCTTTTCTTCAAATCTAGGAGGAGCGCGAGGCTGAGGTTCGGGACCTCACTGAGAAAAACGACACCTACAAGCTTCTTAGTGAGAAGCTTTAGGCAGATTTAGTGACGGTTCGGGATGAGCTTGCTGAGATGGACGAGTAGGCATTCCGAGTGCTTCAGGATATTGAAGATGAAATGGAGATAACAACTAACGATCCGATTCTGTAGGTCCGCATAGGCTTGAATAAAATCAGGGAGCTTCACAAACAAGTAGAGACAATTCGAGCTGAGGCTGAGGATTTCAAGAAAAATATGGACATCTTAGCCTCGAAAAGGGAAGTTGCCCAAACACAACTGGAGTAGACCGAGATCCAGCTTCGAGCTACAAGAGAGAAGGCCTTGGTGCAAGCCAAGAAAATTGAGGAGCTTCAGTCCAAATTAGAAAACTTGGCCAATGAGCACGAGGCGACCAAATTTGAGGTGGTCGCGGCCAACACCAAGGCCTAAGCTAATATGACCCAATAAAATGTCGACTTCAAGGACATCTACGCGCAAGCCAAAAGTATGATGCATCATGCAAAGTGGCAAGCTTGAAGGGAAGACCTCGAGGGAATCCATGCTCAGGGCTTTGATATACTGGTTGAGCTTGAGAATGCCAAAGCAGAGGAAGCCAGGGCTCGAAAGTTGGCCTTTCCCGAGGAAGACTCGGATAGTTTAAGTGAGTCTGATGGCAGGGAAGATCCCGAGAGCAGAGATGTTGCCTCCAATGAAGATCAAGCCATTTAGGCCTTTGTATTTTTTTCTTTCCTCTTGCATCTTTTTTAGGCCATTTCGGCTTTTCTAAAGATCATTGTGTAAATATATACAAGGCTTTTTACCCTTTTGGCTTTCAAAATTTTCCTTTGCTTTATTACTTGAATTCACAAAGGGGGGTGCCTTAGCATAAAATAGCTTGGGCTGTGTAAGTTCGAACAACCTTGCCTTTACATTATTTTTGTTTTTGAGTCATCTTGAAGGTTCAGGGTTATCGGGAAATTTCTCCAACATAAGTAACTCGAACCATAGTTTCCCGAGGGTAGCCTTTAAAAACGGTTATGAAAATTTTGAAGGCCTATTTTTTGTTAGCCATCTTTGACACTTATCACATTTTTGCACAAACTCCTTGAAATCTTTTTCCATATCAACCTAGTAATAGCCGGCTCTAATTACCTTACGAACCAATGATTCGTCGCCTGAGTGGTTCCTGCATGTGCCTTCATAGACTTCCCTCAAAACGTACTCGGTATCCCACAGTCACAGACATATTGCTAGCGGACCATCGAACATTATCCTAAGTACGGTTCCATAATTGGACAAGCTAAATCGGGCGGCCTTTGTGCACAGGGCCCTTGATTCCTTTGGATCTGAGGGAAGTTTCTCGGTCTTCAAATACTCTATATATTTATTTCTCCAATCCCAAGTCAAGCTTGTGGAGTTTATTTTGGCGTGGCCTTCTTCTACTACCGACCTCATAAGTTGTACGGCCACTCTAGAGTTGAGCTCCTCGTCTTCGACCGATGATCCTAATTTTGCGAGAGCATCGACCTTACTATTTTGATCTCGAGGAATGTGGTGCAAAGTCCACTCTCTAAAACGATGTAATATTACATGTAACTTGTCTAGGCATCTTTGCATTTGCTCTTCTCTCACTTCGAACGTTTTGTTAACTTGGTTCACTACAAGGAGGGAGTCACTTAGCTTCGATCACCTCCTCCCTTAAACCTTTGACTAGTTCGAGTCCTGCAATCATGGCCTCATATTCGGTCTCGTTGTTGGTCAATTCTACAGTTTTAATAGATTGTCTAACTATATTACCTGTGGGTAGCTTCAGTACAATGCCAAGTCTAGACCATTTTACATTCGAGGCACCATTCGTAAAGAGGGTTCGGATTCCTGAAGATGTTCCCGAGTTTATCAACAACTCTCTTTCGACTTTGGGTATTAGTCCGACGTAAAGTCATCCACGAAATCTGCCAAAATTTGAGATTTGATGGTTGTTCGGGGTTGATATTCGATATCGTACCCGCTGATTTATAAGATCCATTTGTCCAGTCATCCTGAGAGTTCGGGTTTATGCATTATATTTCATAAAGGGTAGGTTGTCACAAAACATATAGGATGTTACTGAAAATATGGTTCAGTTTCCTAGAGGCACTTAGCAAGGGGGTACCAATTTTTCTAGGTGAGGATATCTAGTTTTGGCCTTACCTAAGGTCCTACTAACATAATAAATTTGAAATTGAGTACCTTGTTCTTCCCGGACTAGGACTCGACTTACCACTATTTCTAATACCGCTAGGTAAAGTACAGTCATTTGTCCTCCCTCGGCGTGTGAAGCAATGGTGGTCTCGATAAGTATTGCTTAAGTTCCTCTAAAGCCCATCGGCATTCTGGGTCCATGTGAAGTTGTTTTTCTTTTTTAGCAGCGATAAAAATCAATTACTTTTATCGGATGACCTCGAGATGAAATGCCCCAAGGTTGCAATGTGCCCGGTTAGCCTTTGTATAGCCTTCACATTATCCACTACCGTGATATCCTCTATATCTTTGATCTTGTCAGCATTGATCTCGATCCCTTGATTGGATACCATGAATCCGAGAAATTTACTGGACCCGACCCCGTATGCACATTTTTCTGGATTCAGCTTCATGTTGTATTTCTTCAATATACTGAAGGTTTCCTACAAATGCTTTAAATGATCCTCTGCTCGCAAGGACTCAACTAGCATACCATCAATATAAAGTTCCATGATTTTCCTATTTGTTCTTCGAACATTTGGTTTACTAGTCGTTGGTAAGTAGAGCTGGCATTTTTAATCCGAATGGCATTACGTTATAGTAGATGTGCCATACTTAGTGATGAAAGATGATTTTTTTTGTCGCCCGGGTTCATTCGTATTTGGTTGTACCCGAAATAGGCATTGACAAAACTGAGATTCTCGTGGCCGACTATGGCATCGATCATGCGATCGATTTTAGGAAAAGGGAATGAATCTTTGGGGCATGATTTATTTAGATCTTTATAATCTACACATATTCTTAGTTTGTTCCCTTTCTTAGGAACCATTACTACGTTCGTTAACCTTTCTGGGTATTTGACCTCTCAGATGGACCCTATTTTAATGAGTTTAGATACCTCGTCCTTGATGAAGGAATGCTTGATCTCGGACTAGGTTCTCCTTTTCTATTTTACCAGGAAGAACTTCGGGTCCAAGCTCAGTCTGTGAGTAGTGATCTCTGTTGGGATCCCTGTCATATCGAGACGGGACCAAGAAAAACAATCCATATTAGTTGTAAGAAATTAAACGAGTTTTTACTTGAGTTCGGTAGTTAACCCCGTGTAGGTATACCTTTTGATCGGGAAAATGTTTCATTAGCACGACCTACTCCAGTTCTTCGACCGTTAACTTGGTAGCATTGGAATCATCGGGGGCGATAAAGGATTGAGGAACCCCATAGTCATCATCTTCGTCAATCCCTTGCTTGTCCGATTGGGTCGAAACTGGTATCGATAATTGCTATTTGGCTTCTTGTTTTGCTTTCAAAACTGATTCCTTTGTCGATAAGAGTGTTAATATTGGAATTACTTCATCGACGACAAACATATCCTACGTGGTGGTCAGTTTCTTGTAAACCGTCTTTATCTCTTCTGGTGTTGAAAATTTTAATACCTAGTGAAGGGTCGAAGGCACGACCCTCATATTGTGGATATATGGTCTCCCAAACAAGACGTTATATCTCATGTCCCCTTCAATTACATAGAACTTGATTTCCTAGGTGGTACCGGCAACGTTTACTGGAAACGTTATTTCTCCCTTAGTATTTTTGCAAGCCATGTTGAATTCGTTCAAAACTCGGGCCGCAGGTACGATCTGGTCCTGTAGGCCAAGATATTCTATGACCCTCGACTGAATGATTTTGTCCGAGCAACTTGGATCAATTAGCACACGTTTAACTCTTGGTTTTATTCATAAGTATAGAAATTGCTAGTGCATCATTATGAGGTTGCATGACTCCTTCTGCGTCCTCGTCATTGAAAGATAGAGTCCCTTCTGGTAAGTAATACCAAGTCCATTTTTCCCTTGAGATTGACACTTTGGTGCATTTCATCATCGGACCTTGAGGAATATCGACCCCTCCAATGAACATATGGGTGACATGCTGGGGTTTGTCTTGTTCATTTTATTTGTTGGATTCCCTGTTTCTGAAAAGATTCTTAGCTCGGTCACTTAGAAATTCTCGAAGATGGCCGTCATTGAACAACCGGGCTACTTCTTCCCTCAACTGTTGACAATCCTTCGTCCTGTGGCCGTCTGTGCCATGGTATTTGTATATTTGGTTGGGATCCCTTTGTGTTGGATCAGTTTGCAAAGGTCGAGGCCACTTGTTTCTTTGATGTTCCCGATAGTCGATATGATGGCAGCCGCATTAACATTAAAGATATACTCTGATAACCGTGGTGCCTCTTTGGGTCCCATAGATCTATCGAAGCTGTTCTTGCTCATGATTCCCCGTGAGCTTGAACATCGATCATTTATTCTTTTATTTCATGCAGAATTTTGCCCAGATCCGCTGTTCCTACAGACTCCATTATATTATTGATATCGATCTCTATTTGACCTTGGTTCCTGGTCAATATCCCTCTTGATTCTATTAACGGTACTGATAGGATAAACGAACCCAGAAGGAGTCCCCAGTTGATCGTCCTCGACCTTGATCTTTGGTTGATATCGATTGTGAAAATCGGCCCAAGTGACAGCTGGGTACTCTATAAAATTATGCTTCAACTGATGTGAAGCCTATGAACATCGAACATCGATACCTTAAATGAAAGCTTGAACAGACCAATTGTCGGCAACCGGTGGCAAGTCCATCCGTTCCATTTTGAATCGGGACGCAAATTCTCTGAGCAGCTCATTGTCCTTCTGCCTACCTTGAAAAGGTCTGACTTTCTAGTTTTGAGCTTGATGGCCCCAATGTGTGCCTTTAGGCGGTAAGTTATGGTACCATATCATAGCACTCTTCGGCAGGGTCTCCCCGAATTTCTTCAACAAGACGGATTCGATCTCGTCATCTTCTAAGTCATTCCTTTTGATAGAACACGTGTAGGAGGTAACATGTTCATTTGGATTAGTCATCCCATTATACTTAGGAATCTCGGGCATGCGAAACTTCTTGGGTATTGGTTTCGGGGCTGCACTGGGGGGGGGGAAGTTTTTTGTATGAATTTTTTGGAATCCAATCCTTTCAATATTGTGGTGCCCCCAAGATTTGGTTTCCACCTTCTTGTTGTTTTCCTCGATCTTCTTTTCCCCTGTATTGATTCGCTTTATCAGTTATTTGAGCATCTTCATGATAGCAGAATTAGTCTCCGATTCCTTCTTGTTTGATTTCCTCGAAACTGATTCGACTATGTGTACGATTTCCTGGGATGGCTCGAGTTTGACCTTGATTGATTTGTGGTTCTTGTTTTGGAGCTAGGTATTGCTGCTTGCTGAGCCTGCAACATTTCGAAGATCACCCGTATGTTGATCCCGCCATCTTCACCGCCATGTGTGCTCTAAGTAGCTAATCGGGCATACCCTGCGGACGTTGCTTTAGGGATCGATGACCAAATTTCCATTGATGGCTACATGTGAACTGAAATCGATTGGATCTACAACTAGAACTCCATCGAGGCCAATATGGGTTACATCATTTCCTGATGCAATGTTCTTATATTCGTCGTGGTGGCCGAGATCATTGTCAACGTGTTGAGGTGTTGACTGAGAGTTTGATATTTTTTAATCCTGTAATCAAAGATATTTCAAAGAACAAGTGTGAAATAGTGTGTGTTACGAAAATTTGTACCAGATAACCACTATTATCCTTAACCCTACGATGGGCGCTAAATTGTACCCTAAAATCGGATAACAATTGAATTTATATACGATTTTAAGGATATGTGATATAACTTGGTACAAATTGAGGAGCATAAATTTAGTATTGAAAAAGACGATAAAAGAATAAATGCAAACTACAATTGAATGGCCTTGGCCCTCGAGTTCAGTCACCCTTGAACCAAATATATTTTAACTTGCTTATAAACAAAATAACAAGATAATGAAATCTGAAAAATGACATTATATTGCTTAGTATTGCATGAATATGATGCCTTTTACAAATGATCATACCTCATTTATATAGTAGGGGAGTCCTTCCCTTGATACAATTCTAAATACAATAAGAAATCTCCTGATTAGCTAATTAATCGGTCTCTTCTTGATATGTGTCGAGATTTCTGCTGTGATTCTTGCCCGATTGCGGATATTTCGGTTTTCCATTATTTGGCTAGATAAACTTCCCGGGATCTCGCTCGATATTTTTCTCGCTTGGTCTCGATCTTGATTGATATTTGGGTCATGAGCTCGGTAATCTAACTTTGCTTCATGGTTCGATATAATACGAGGTTGAACCTTGGCTTATCGCGTTCCAATCTCGATGAGTCATATAAAAAGGCAAGTCCTATTTTGACCGTATACAATATTTGTACGTGTTACATATATTAAAGTTGAAACCAATATCAAATTAATTATAGAGTTTTCAATAATTATAAATCGATATAGCCGTGTAAAGGTATGTGTACTATCAGAAACAAACTTATTTATTCATTCTGTTTTAGCACATCCTTGGAAGAAAAGATGCTCCTATTTGGCCGAAACACAACTTTTTAATCATATCGGGCTTCTGATCCAAGAACATGTGACGAACACATGCAAACAGGTGCAAGTTTCCTCTTCCTCTGTTTATGTTCTACTTTCTACTTGATTTTCTTGTATATACATTGTCCTCCTATCCTTTTTACTTGTGTGTATACCCATTCCTACTTAAAACTAATTTAATTTTTCCCTCCACATTCCCTCTAAGTTATCAGTTTTCATACAAAAAAGTTAACCCGCCTCCCAAAAAAAAGAAAAAAAGAAAAGGAGAGTGCCATCTAATCATTTATAAAATATGCTGATAATATACATAACTTTGCCATATTAGTATTAGATTAATCATTTCTTGCAGGTTACCTATCATCTTTCTAGGTTACCTACTCGGACTCACAGTAGACAACTTACTTTTTAATTCATGCCACTTGAGTGTTTAAGATATTAAATTTAGGCCCCGTTTGGCCATAAGTTTTGTCAAAATAAATTTGAAATTTATTTTCAAAACTCATGTTTGGCCATAAATTTTGGCTCATATTTTGGCCAAATCCCAAATCAAAAATTTCAAATTCCAAAATCAGCTATTGAGCTGAATTTGGACTAAAATCCCAAAACTTGAAAATTACATATATGTTTTTTCAAAATAAAGTTGGAAAATGTGTTTTGAAAACGTATGTCCAAATACATTTTCATCTTCAAACCAAACTTCACCCAAATTAGATTTTTCAAAATAAATTTGGAATCTATGGCCAAACGCTAGTTTACTCTTTGTCATATTCTAATGGACATTCATTGCTCTCTATCTTTGTTTATTTAGACGGAAGTAACCTAGTGAGTCTGAGCTCTATCGAATTGAAAGTCTGAAATTAATGTTTAGGTTTCACTAATTGGTTGTAACTTGAATCAAATTGGACCTTTTTACATCCCCCAACACCCATTAGCTTTATGTTGGGTCTGCACTCTATGTGCATCACAGGCCTTTAATTAGTCTTGATTCTATGGGCTTAACTTGGTAGATATAATGAAGCCCATCTTCGGTGCTCTTGGAGTATATTTTTGGAAAATTATCAGCTATGTCACTCTACAAACTTTTCTAAAATATCTAATAAAAATGGCCCAAATGTCATATTTGGCCCAAATAGTTTCAAATAATGTCAGTTTCTTTTTGTATCCGTTATTATTAAAAATCGAGATCTCTCTCTTTCTCTATATCTCTCACTCTCTCTCTCTCTCGCTCTTTCTGCGATTTTTTCCTAAATTCAACCAAAATTGATGAAATTGACGACAGAACAAAATATATTTTCGGTTATTTTCATCTGATTCCAGGTATTTTGGAGTATAAAACCTCTTATTTTGTATATTTTTTTGATTGCATGTGTTTTTGTAGAATCGATGTTGCTTTTCTTTAGTCTTTTGCGACTGATTTTGTAAGTTTTGGTCGAGTTTGTGTATTAATTTCTTCACAAATTTCTGTAACCTTTTGTTCGTATATTTTTTTAAAAAAATTTGTCATTGAACCTAGTTTCAATTTTGAAACAGAGCAATATGAGAAGACAAACTCATTCGATGAGTTCATTACCTTATTCAAAGTCTGTTTCAGTAGAGAAATAGAGCAACATTAGAAAAGAAACTAGGTCGATGAGTTTATCTCCTCATTCAACCCCGATTTTAGTTGAGAAATCGATTGATGAACAAAATATGCGAAGTCAAAATCGTTCCGACAGTGTTAAATTGTTAGAATCTCGAAAGAATATTGTTGAAAAATCTGAGAAAAAGAAGAGCAAGAGAAAACGTGTCGTGGATGACGAAGTGAATTTGAGTGTCAGACAAAAAAAAAAACAAGGTTCAGAAGGCAGAAAAAGTTAAAATTTCTGACAAATTTTGTAAGGTATATACAATATTAGTTATACTTTTTTCTATTGTTGACTCTTCTTTTAAAATTTAGATTTAGTTTGTATTTGTTTGTTTCTAATTCGTGTCATGTATTTGTAGCCTTGGAAGCTCTATATTCCAGTTGGTGAGTCGTTTCCTGTTACTCATTGGTCATCGTACACTAATATGGATATTGTATCGGTTTTACAGTCAAAGTTGACTGTTGTCCAGCTTCAGATGTTTAGGGAAAGCTGTTTTGGCTATTTCCTTGATTTACCTCGAGTTGCTATCCAGGCACAACTTATTCGTTTTTTAATGTTTAGGGAGTTGGTTCAAGATAAGTGTGACCAATTTTATGTGAAATTGAATGACGAATGTGTTTTACATTTTGTTCTTCGAGAATTTGGTATTGTAAGTGGTTTAAACTGTTGTGGTAATGAACCTGTTGAGGGTAAATTTAGTGGACCCAATAGGTTGGTGGATACTTATTTTTCTGGTTTTGAAGTGGTGTCAAAGAAGTCACTTATTGATTGTTTTGAGAAGAAGAAATGGCAGTCTGATGAAGGCGCAGTTAAGATTGCAATAATTTATTTCATAAACACATTTTTAATGTCCACTCAGGCTCAGAAGACATTTATAAGTAAACGTGATTTCCATCTTGTCGAGAGTGGTGAGTATGTGTCGTTTCCATGGGATAAGATTGCGTTTCGAGCTTTAATAAAGTCGGTGAGGGACATGTTGAGGGGGAAGTCTGAGCTTTATAGGATTGGTGGATTTCCTCTTGCATTACAGGTATGGTTCTATGAATGTTGCACCGTAGTTGATCAAAAATTTGTTGTTCGCATTGGAGATCATACACCACGCATATTGAATTGGGAAATGACAGACAGACCAACACGTGAAGACTTCTCTACTAGTTTCTTCAACATCACAGGGAATAAGGTACAATCTTTTATGTCTTGATGGTATATACATTTATAATACACTATAATTCATTATGATACATCAAACATACAATTTTTATACATCTAGGACCGAAGCACTTTTGGTTACCTTTGTAGTTTACAAATATTTCTCCGACAATTGAAGAGCTCAGAAGATTTACTTTGCCTGTTGAAGTTACCGATGAGTATCAGAAATATTTTACATCACGTAACAGGGAAAAACTTCCTATTGATGATAGCGATGATTTTGTCTCGCCACCCCCGAAACACATTAAGGAGTCTGTCCCACTAAAAAAGGCACCAAAAAACCTGCCAGACATCCAAGCTGTTGATTATGACCATGAGTTGCAGAAGTTGAAAGCTAATGTGAAGCAAATATGTATTGATCTTTTTTTTTAATATTTTTTTGAAATTATTTTTCAAATTGTATATTCAAAGTGTATTATCTTTTTTATTTGTTTCATCTTGTAGCTCCATAAGCAGTTAAATTCCTTCATGGAATATGTTTCTAATAAATTCAAGGAGGTGTTTGAGTTGATAAATTCCAAGGTATGTAATTTATTTTCTATTGTGCATTTCTTTTTATTTTTTAGTTAACTTATTATATCCTTTTTTTTTAAAATAGCTTGGTGCAAGCGAAGTTAATTATGGTGCACATCCAGAAGAAGACACCAGTGGTCGTCAAGACAATAATGATTTTATGAGCAATATGGAGTTTGGTGGAAATGGAGATGTTGAAATGGATGGTTGTGAGGTGTGTTGTGCATTCTGTACTTTTCCCTTTTCTTCTATTTGTTGTTTTTGATAATTCGATTCTTTTTTAAAAAAATTAGGTTGGTGGAAGTGAAGGCAAAGATGTTCCACATTCTCAAAGAGATACTAATGTTGCAGATCAGTTAGGTGTCAATGCTATGGAAGGACCTTCTGGTGTAAAAGTTGACATGTTTGTTGCTAAAGTAACTTTCACACCAGATGTAACACATACTGACAGTATTGGTGAGATTGCATATGCGGTGGCAAGGGGGACGGAGGAAGAATCTGAGAAACAAAAGGTTGATGAATCCCAGACTGATGATGTTTGTGCGACTGCAAGTGTTGATGCGGTGCCAGGGGAGACGGAGGAAGAATCTGAGAAATAAAAAGTTCCTAAATCTCGGACTGGTGCTGTTTGTGCGACTGCAAGTGTTGATGACGCGGCATGTGAGATAGTTCTGTACAATACTGAATTACCTCCTGAAGTATCGCCGCAAATGGAAAAAAGAAAGAGATGTCCTCCAAAGGCCGTGCAGTCTCCGTTCATTACTGTGTTTGATTCAGGTTCCAGTATTGGTCCTGTTGCAACGAAAGGAAAAAAAGCAAATTTATGCTATTAAGCATCCTTTTCAAAGCAAAATCGGAACTGGTGT
This sequence comes from Nicotiana glauca, assembly GCA_026770625.1. NCBI lineage: Eukaryota > Viridiplantae > Streptophyta > Magnoliopsida > Solanales > Solanaceae > Nicotiana > Nicotiana glauca. Next base: position 149,316 of record MU758199.1, read on the forward strand.
TAACAACTCTTTGTTGAACGCTTTTGCTGCGTGGGTCAAAGAAGGGAAGTCCAGAAAGAAGTATGTTTCCAACTTTCGAGTTTTTTTCAGTTTTATATTTTAATATATTGTCACTTATAGAATTATTTTATATCAAATCACTTTACTCTTTTGTGTATATATTTTACCAGGAATGAAATTTATCCGAAGCATGTTAGAGAACTCAATCCTGCTTATGATTTTGGTGTAGTTCATGTTGACGACAAAAAATGGTTTTACAGTTTGGCATATAATGGTCAGCCCTTGGATGACTCGGTATGTAAGAATTTACTTTTGAAGTATTTTTTTTTAAATTTTAGCCAGTGTACACATGAACACTCAATCCTGTTAAGTTAGCAGTGAGCATTGATTTTCCTTTATTTTCTGTGATTTTGGTTTGAACAACTGTAGCTGCTTAAAGATTTCGAGCGCGTTTAGTGATTAGTTATTTGTTATGTTTTGTTTCAGCACATTAATGTTTTGTTCTATTATCTGAGGAAGAAGGAAAAGTATGACAAAGACCTATCTGTAATATTCACCACCACATATTGGTACTTCGACGAGAAAATTAATGAGGTGTGGCAGGCGTTTATTGATACAGATGGAGATAGTGATGTGTGCAATCCGAAACATGTCATTGCAGAGTATATTAAGGGGTTTGTCTTGGATGCCAATGTTCCATGGTACACTGTCGAGCATGTCTTAATGCCGATTAATATTGCAGAACAATGGCATTGGATAATGGCTGTGATGTCCTTCAAGGATAGGTGCATTTATGTGTATGACTCTATGCGCGGTGGAGCTGCTCATCAAGCCAAAGTTCATAAGGCCATGTCCAAGTATTCTGTGTTGCTGCCTCATTTTTTCGTGCAGACGCATTTCTATTTAAACAAAAAAGATATCAATTGGCGCACTGGTGTCTACAGATCAAAAGACTTGATTACCCCCTTTGATGTAAAATTGGTTGAAGGATTGCCTCAATAAGTCGAAGCGTATGAATTTCTTTCAACACAATCTGTTTTGCTTTTAGATTCTGCAGTTTGATAGTTGTTGTTCTTTTTATTTTTGTAGTGATTGTGGTGTATTTGCGGCATCATTTGCCGAGTATTTCATTGAGGGCAAGATGCCTCCTAAAAAGTTTAATGCATATGCACACCGGCGCAGATTTGGTACTATTTTGTGGGATTATGCTAGAAAGAAGATGGAACTGAACGCGCAAAGTGATGATGAGATTATTGGTCGAAAGAATAAGGTGGGGAAGCAGAAGAAGTAGTCACTTTTGTCATTGTTGTAGGATGAACTCTATAATTTTATTTTTTGTATTCTGTTCTGTTATGTTGTCATTATTGGAAGACTTATCGGATTTGTTTGTGTTTGAATTTTATGAATACTTTTAAGAATCGTATGGCAAATAAGATGTTTGTTCTGTTATAAAGGTTTAATGAGTTTCAGTGCGATATTGTACTGTTGCAGTTTAGTTTATTTTGGTATTTTCTCCCTTGATTTTATGTTGTGAATTATAGATATGATAAATATACGGTAGTTTGTGATACAGTCTCTTGCAAATACACGCATGATACAAATATGATACACATATGATACAGATATGATACAAATGTGATACACATATGATACACAAATGATACATATATGATACACAAATGATACACAGTTTTCAAATATGTATTGATGAAGCCACTTATTTTTGCAAATTTCTAAAACTATTTTGCATAGTTTTCTAGCTGCTACGATTGTTTTCTATTAGTTAGCTTTGTTACTACACAAATGCAGCCATGAGTAAGAGCCTATAAATAGAGATACATAGTTGATACACAAGTGATGCATAGATGATACAAATGTGTTGCACAAGCGATACATATATGATATAAATGTGATACATAGCTGATCCAACTTCTTTTTAAATCAAACAGATGTATAATATAAACTTGCAACACGAATTTAAATGATAGGTCAAATATTTATTTATATCTAAAATTGAAATGACATTCTACAATGATATAGTTCTTGATATATTGCATTCTTCTAAATCTCTATGATATTCAGTAAAGTAAAATAACAAGTAATTCTAAATTTGACATATTTCATCCTCTCTTTGGATTATTTCTACAAGTTTTTCTGTTGTGACCTTCTTCTCCACACTGTCCACATTTAATCGACCTTTTTCGTTCCCTTTAAGATATTGGATTGCACCTCCCCTTCCTTGGCCTTCCTATTGTTCTAGTCACATCTGGTGGCAAGACTTTTTCATTTAGAACTTCTGCAGGAATTTCCCATGTGCTTTCATCAGGAACCGGATAAATTGGAATTTCATAGGTCTTCAATAGGTACTTCGTGGTGTAGTACACCGAGCAATAATCAATGTGATCAATGTGTTTATATTTTAACACTACCCAAGCATGTGCACATGGCAGCTCATCCAACTGAAACCTTCTACAGCTACAAGTTCGATCTTTTAGGAACACCATTCTCTACTTACCCTTGTCAAGTACTGAATATAAGTAAGTCGTCGAAGGGGTCACCTATAAAATTTATCAACTATCATTAGTGGTGACGAAGCAAATGCCCTCAAAATACATATACTAGAGAGCCTACAAGATTAAAATAGCTTAATATCATGTCAAACCAAGCAATATTTCAGGAGTGGGGTAGGCATAAATGCTACATTACTATGAAAGCCTTTGCTTTTGTGCAGGTGGACACTATATTAACAGAATCATACAAAGGGTTCAAGATATAACAGATCCGTAAATGCGGAATGATTACATATTCTATGCACAAGTATCTACAGATTCCAGTCACACCTTCATCTGATGTGACAATTCAAGATTGTCCATCATCATTGTATCATATTTTTTTCCAAGATCAATGAATGACTCTACTGCATTCTTTAGGTTTGTAACATTCCATCGTCTGATCAATTGCATTATGTAGTCTAGCAAAGGAAGTACTGGGAGTTCCCTAGCAGCCTTGAGCGCTGCATTGATCGACTCCGTAATATTTGAAGTCATTGTCAATGTTTTGTTGACAGTGGAATGTGCTCTCGACCATCTTTCATACCCAACATTCATTAAGTAATCTTTGACCCTCTTATCAATTTTCTCTACCTCTGCTATGTGGTAATCAAACTTCTCAACTGTGTATGCTTTGGCCGTAGCAAAGAATATGTCTTTGAGCAGCAAATGGTTTTTTTTTGTAATTTTTTTTTACATTATTCCATAGATGCCATATGCAGACACAATGAGGTACTTGTGGATACAATATTGCCGCTGCATTTTCAATGCCTTCATGCCTGTCCGAGACTATGCACATTCCCTCCCTTTCCCCAAATGCATCCATGAATCTCGCAAAAAACCACTCCTAGGAAGCATTATTCTCTGAATCTACTATAACATATGTGAGCACGTGATTTTTGCCCTAAACAAATTATTCCCAAAATTCCAAATAAAATAATTTTTTTATTATTTTACAATTTTTGTGAATTTTGTGTTAATTGGTTGCATCTTATTTGTGCATATGATAATACAAAAAATACGCATTTGCAATTAGAATTTAATTTTATATCTTAGAATTAATTAGTGGTTAAATTATTTTTAGAACAAAATATAAAGAAAATAATAAAAATAGCCCACTTTTGCATTTTTTATGGTTAAATATTGAATTTATCGCGGAATAGATTTTAAACCATTTTAAGAATTAATTAGCTTAATTTTGGAAATAAATTAGGTTTCATTTTAATTTTGGCATTTTTATAAAATCAGAAAAAAATACAAAATAAAAACAAAAAATAAATAAACAAAAGAAATAAAAATGAAAGAACAAAAGCAATAAAAGAAGGATGTCTTCTAAAATAACCCGAATTTGGGCCAATTTGCTAAGCCCAAAAGAAAATTCCCATGCCCCAGCCCAATTTCCTCAATCTAGCTTGCCCTCCTAAAATTTAAACGACACTGTTTGGTGTCAAGAGATCCTATCTGTCCATCTCCCCAGATCCAACGGTCCACAGCCTCCCTTGATTAAATATTAAATGGTTGGGAATATTAATTAAATCAAAAAGACCATATCTCTCCTCCTCGTATCTCCTCTGAGCTTCGCCGGAACCCTACCGCCGGCGAATGTTACTTACGCCAATAGCTCCCAAATTCACATCCCTACACCGCCTCAACGCTCCCGTCATGAATCCACCATTTTCACAAATCAAAGCCCACCCAATCCCCCCAAATAACTCAAACTCTAGCTGCCGCCGGCAAACGCCGGTCACTCCAATCCACCCCAAAATAACACTCATGATTCTCCTCTTCTTCCTCTGTCCGAATTCATAATCCAATGCCCTCAATACCATCACAGGCCTTCGAATTTTAAATCTAAATTTTTGCGGCCATGACTCAAACTCTTCCAAATCGCTCCAAATTTACACCCCTGATTCCCCTGATTTCCCTCAACCCTAATCCATGACCATTTTTCCTCGAATCCCGCTGAAACCCCTCGAATTTGGATTTGAAGATTTTCCGGCAAAACCTTAAAGGCTTCAAACTCCACTAAAGTGACACCATGCAATCACTCAACCTTCCTCATGTACAATTTGTGGTCAAAAAATATTCGAGGCGTACTGGAGTTGTCCAACTTAAATTTGAAATAGCCGGTGAGTTTTCTTGGTAACCAATCAGTTGTAGAGTCTAGATTGTGTTTGATATATTTTCCACGCATATGGGGGTTCATTCTGAATCATGGCAAATGTGTATTTGAATTAGTCTATCTCATTTTAGATTTAGAGTTTAGGTTTAATTGTTTGGTTTTGATTAATTAGTCATAATTCAATAATCATTCTGTTTTGTTCTATAAGAGTATAGATGTTAATTTCTGTTTCAAACCTGTTAGCCTAAATTCTATTTTAGTTAAACCTGTTTTAGGATTAGAATAATTATCTCATTGCAGTATTATTTTTTTATTGATAGTTGTTCCAGTTTCTTGATTAATTGAGTTTAATTAGGATAATCTAGGGCTTATTGGTTGATAGATGATATAGGATAAAATATTAGGATAGTTTAGTTAATTTCTGAATTAAATGAAGACAATTAAGGAATAGGAACAAAAAATAGAACGCCCTAGAATATGCTAGAACAGGACTTTAGGGTAAATTTTCTATAAATTGTAGGGCCTTACTTGTGTCACAAGTTAGAAAATAAAGGGGCTAATATGTAAAATTGGAATCTGAAGTTACACCCTAGTTTGGCCTATAAAATGGCATTGACATGCCTTCATTTACAAGTTTTTCAGCCCCAAAATTCCTCCCAAAAACACTTCCTCTTCAATTTTCGGATCTGATTTGAAATTCAAACATCCAAAAATCCAAAAACAATATAAAACCTTCAGAAAACTACAAACAGATACGGTTACATTGATTTTAAGATAAAAAATAGTTCAATTGCTCTGTTTCTGTTCTATACTTAGCTGTTCAAAGCCTTTGAAAGTGTTAGTGTTCATTTGGAATGAGTTTTTGGTCGTTTTAATTGTTGAAGAAGTGTTGTAGGTCCTGGATCAAATTTTGATTGCATTTGAGTGTGTTCGAGTAATTTTGTGGTCAATCGTTTGGGTTTTGCTTGGTTTTGAACTTTTCCTTGGTCATTGAATTGGTTACTAGTTGGTTGATTGCTGTACATAGCTGTTGTTGCTGACTTGCTCTTCTTCTTCTCATTTCTGAATTCCAGGTACACTTACTCAATTCAATGTGATGTAAATCTTCCATGCTAAGAGTTGAAATGAAGAATGCTGATTATAAATGCTTGGCTGCTCATTTTATTTTGATTTCATTTTAGTCGAATTGTTAGTTATATTTCCCTGCCTATGGAACTGTATTTGGACTGTGTAAAGTATTATTTTCTATCACTTATATAAACTTTCAACCCTCTGTTAAGTTGATAGAATAGCGGGTTAAGTGGTAGTTGATTTCTTATTAGTTGTTAATTGTTAACTCTTATGAGTTGGACTATTAAGCCATTAAAAGCATTTCTATGTAGATCTCACAAATAGAAACTCATTTTAACTGGTATTAGCTCATAACAGTAGAATAATATGTTCGAATTAGATTGAGTCGAGTTGATTGATCACATTTGTCAATTGAAGCTGTAATGTAGATTTTTAAGTTTCGGTCATCATTGCTGATATTCAAATTTTAATGAGTTTGTTAATAAATTGGTATGAATTTTCACTAAATTTTAGATTGTACCATTGTTTAGCTTTTCATTTCCAGTAGTAAAAACAATTTAAATAGTCTTAAATTTAAATCTGGCCTTCATCATTAAAAAAACAAAAAAAAAAGTGTCAATTTCAAAAAAGGGAAGTGGGTTTTGGAATTAGTTAGATTAATGTGATCAAAAAATGACATGTTGTTCCAAGGATTCGATCCATTCAACCCCTTCACACAACTTAGCCAGCTGTGAATCTGGGCTACGATGCGGGCCAGCAAAATTGATTGGCCCATGTGATTTAATTTTGGGCCTGTGTTATCTTAGGCAATACAATAATATTTGCATACTTGGGCCAAAGATTCCAGGCCCTGATATTAAAAACCATACTGAATTATATTAAGCATATAGGGAATTAAATCATAAATATAAAATTGGGTTTCGAATT